>CM052668.1:3460543-3473600 GCA_028533165.1 Leontopithecus rosalia | reverse complement strand
AGTGAAACCCCGTCTCTACTAAAGATACAAAAAATTAGCTGGGCCCGGTGGTGCGTGCCTGTAATCCCAGCTACTCGGGAGGCTGAGGCAGGAGAATTGCCTGAACCCAGGAGGCGGAGGTTGCGGTGAGCCGAGATCGGGCCATTGCACTCCAGCCTGGGTAACAAGAGCGAAACTCTGTCTCAAAAAAAAAAAAAAAGATATCAGCTCACTGCAACCTCCGCCTCCCAGATTCAAGACATTCTCCTGCCTCAGCCTCCCAAGTAGCTGGGATTACAGGCGCCCACCACCATGCCCAGCTATTTTTTTAAGAACATATATATGTATGTGTATATACAAACAGGGTCTCACTATGTTGCCCAGGCTGGTCTAGAACTCCTGAGGTCTAAAAAAAAAAAAAAGTCTGTGGCTGTACCACCCTGAACACGCCCGACCTCGTTTGATTTTGGAAGTTCAGCAGGGTCGGGTCTGGTTAGTACTTGGGTGGGAAACCACCTGGGAATATCAGGTGCTGTAGGCATTATTTTATGTAAAAAAAAAAAAAAAAAGGCCGGGCACGGTGGCTCAAGCCTGTAATCCCAGCACTTTGGGAGGCCGAGGCGGGTGGATCACGAGGTCATGAGATCGAGACCATCCTGGTCAACATGGTGAAACCCCGTCTCCACTAAAGATACAATAAATTAGCTGGGCATGGTGGCGCGTGCCTGTAATCCCAGCTACTCGGGAGGCTGAGGCAGGAGAATTGCCTGAACCCAGGAGGCGGAGGTTGCGATGAGCCGAGATCGCGCCATTGCACTCCAGCCTGGGTAACAAGAGCAAAACTCCGTCTCAAAAAAAAAAAAAAAAAAAAGAAAAAAAAGAAAAAAAAAAAACCAACTCCTGAGGTCAACCAGTCCACACACCCTGGCCTCCCGAAGTGCTGGGATTACAGGCATGAACTACCCGGCCTGGCCGAGAAGTTTCATAACTCAAGTGGGTATCCCAGTTTACAGTGGGCTGCCACTGCAGAAAGGCAGCCGGCCTGGACTTCCGTCATCGAGGAGGAGTCGGCTTCCTCCGGGGTCCTTCTCCCATCCCTGGGCTGACCACGCTCCGTAGCTATGGAGTAGAGGGATTTACTTCCTCAAAGAGTGCATTCGAACTCATCTTAGGCGTCACCTATGATGTTTTCTCTCTGGATTCTGTTTTTTGCCAGTTGGGAAGGACTGAAAATAACTCAATTCTCGACCCTCCACACCTGCCACTGGCGTTTTCTTGAAATCTTAGCCATTTATGATCAAAGAATGACTTTCTTCTCTAGTTGAAAATCTGGGGGCCAGGCGGGGTGGCACATGCCTGTAATCCCAGCACTTTGGGAGGCTGAGGTGGGTGGATCACCTGAGGTCGGGAGTTCTAGCCCATCCTGGCCAACATGGTGAACTCCCGTCTCTACTAAAAATACAAAAAACTAACTGGGCGTGGTGGCGCATGCCTGTAGTTCCAGCTACCCAGGAGGCTGAGGCAGGAGAATCGCTTGAACCCCAGAGACAGAGGTTGCAGTGAGCTGAGGTCATGCCATGCACTCCAGCCTGGGCAACAGAGTGAGACTCTAAAAACAAACACATAATCCGATTAACAAATACACAGACCAGCCGGGTTCGGTGACTCACACCTGTAATTCACACCTAGGACAAGCCAGGTTGTCAAAGCCAGAAAGTGAACAGCCACATAATCCTGTTAACAGATACCCAGGGCCAGGCTCAGTGGCTCACGTTTGTAATCCTAGCACTTTGGGAGGTCAAGGTGGATGGATCGCCTGAGGTCAGGAGTTCAAGACCAACCCAACCATGACAGTGAAACTCCATCTTTATTAAAAAACAACAACAACAACAAATACACAGACTGGCCAGGTGTGATGGCTGACACCTGGAATCCCAGCACTTTGTGGGAGGCTGAGGCAGGCAGATCACTTGAGGTCCGGAGCTCCAGACTAGCTTGGACGGCATGGTGAAAACCTGTCTCTAATAATAATGAAAAATTAGCGCGATGGTGCATGCCTGTAGTCCCAGCTACTCCGGAGGCTGAGGCAGGGGAATCATTTGAACCCAGGAGGTGGAGGTTGCAGCGAGCTGAGATCGTGCCACTGTACTATGGCCTGGGCAACAGAGCGAGGCTGTCTCAAAAACAAAACAAAATAAAACCCCACAAATACACAGGTCTTAATAGAATGTAGCCATTTCTCCCTCCCTCCGTCGTCTAGGCTGGGATCCAATCCTGCATCCACCTCAGTGGTCTCGCCTCCTCCTCCTCAGGCCTCTGTCTCACAGGACACTTTGAAAGACTCCCGAGGGTTATTCTGTAAAATGTCTCTCAATTTACGTTCACTTGGTGATGAGCTAATGATCTGTGAGGTCATACCTGTTTGCCTAAGACCTCTCCACTAGAAAACTGCTGTTTTTCCATTTCTTTTAAAAATTTCTTTTTTCTCTCTTTTTTTTTTTTTGAGATGGAGTTTCGCTGTTGTTACCCAGGCTGGAGTGCAATGGCACGATCTCGGCTCACCGCAACCTCCGCCTCCTGGGTTCAGGCAGTTCTCCTGCCTTAGCCTCCCGAGTAGCTGGGATTACAGGTGCGGGCCACCACGCCCGGCTAATTTTTGTATTTTTAGTAGAGACGGGGTTTCTACTAAACCCCATGTTGGCCAAGATGGTCTCGATCTCCTGACCTCATGATCTGCCCACCTCGGCCTCCCAAAGTGTTGGGATGACAGGCATGAGCCACCGCGCCCGGCCAGTTATTTAAGAGATGGGTGGTCTCACCATATTGCTGGCCTCGAACCCCTGTGCTCAAAATATCCACCCGTATTGGCTTACTAAAGTGCTGGATTATAGGTGTGAGGCACTGCACCAGGCCCACTATTTTCTCTTTGCCGTCTGTGGGGAATGCTGTGAGGCCGTGCAAATATCCTGTTTCCCATCCTACTTTCCCACAGCTAATTTCGAATATCGATGCAGACACATCTTGGCTGTGAAGATTTTGAGAAGTTTGGCTAATTTTTATTTTTAGATTTTAATAATATTGGTAAGGAGCCAAATTACAGAATACCCTAGAATGTGGAATACAAAACCTCAGAGACAAAATAAAAAATTGTGAAAATATAAGAGCACTTTAAAAAGGTAATAATCTTTAGGATAAAGCAAGCCTTTTTTTTTTTTTTGAGACGGAGTTTCGCTCTTGTTACCCAGGCTGGAGTGCAATGGCGCGATCTCGGCTCACCGCAACCTCCGCCTCCTGGGTTCAGGCAATTCTCCTGCCTCAGCCTCCTGAGTAACTGGGACTACAGGCACACGCCTCCATGCCCGGCTAATTTTTGTATTTTTAGTAGAGACGGGGTTTCACATTGTTGACCAGGATGGTCTCGATCTCTTGACCTTGTGATCCACCCGCCTCAGCCTCCCAAAGTGCTGGGATTACAGGCGTGAGCCACCGTGCCCGGCCCAGCAAGCCTTTTCTTAACAAAGGTACTGAGCATGTTTAATAAAAATGAAATGAGATTAAAGAGAAGGAGCAGAGCCCCCCAGTGCTTAGGAAGGAGATGTTTGTGTAGATGAAGGGCATGGAGCCAGGGCACAGATGAGCTCTGAGCACCGAGGGGGCTGCCAAGAAACGGTCTCCACGTATGCAAAATTTCTCACAATCCACTCATGGATAGAAATTAATTTTCTCTCCAGTTGCAGAGGGCCCTTGTAAACGAATTGTGTTGGCATTCGGAGGAGGGGCAACACATCCATGTTGGGGACCCCTCCCATCCACAGCCCTAGCTGCCACCATGGCAGGGCACGGGCTTCAGGGGCAACAAGGAGACAGAGGCTGTCTCTTCCAGGAGCAACTCATTATTCAGCTAAACGAAATGGAAGAGCTCCACGTGACCAACAAACCAAAACTGAGCCAAAACAACACGGGTCCCCACCCCAGGGGGATAATGTGCCACCGCCCTGTGTGCGGCAGGTGAGCAGGGATGGCAGAACTCCTGGTTCGGGTCCACTCATCATCTGTCGGGACAGATGTGCCACCCTATCTCGGGTTCCGGGAGGGTGGGTGGCTGGGGGTTTCCCTCAACCCTGCAGCAAATACGTCAGCTACTGACATTTGTGGCCTATTTTTTTTCCAAGGGTAGTATATGCCATGCTTCACTTGGCCAGAGGTTCAGATCAGTGTGCTGCTTGTCCCCGATAAGAACACAATTATTGGCCAGGCGCGGTGGCTCAAGCCTGTAATCCCAGCACTTTGGGAGGCCGAGGCGGGTGGATCACGAGGTCAACAGATCGAGACTATCCTGGTCAACATGGTGAAACCCCGTCTCTACTAAAAATACAAAAAATTAGCTGGGCGTGGTGGCGCGTGCCTGTAATCCCAGCTACTCGGGAGGCTGAGGCAGGAGAGTTGCCTGAACCCAGGAGGCGGAGGTTGCGGTGAGCAGAGATCGCGCCATTGCACTCCAGCCTGGGAAACAAGAGCGAAACTCCGCCTCAAAAAAAAAAAAAAAAAAAAAGAACACATGTATTTGTCCTTCCAGCACGGAGGCAGCACATGCAGCACTGAAGAGGGGCTGCTGGATTGTAGCGGATGACAAGCAGCTGAGTCTCCTCCGAAGAGCCCGCAGCATCCCAGCCAGCCGGGATCCGGGAGGCGGAGACACCCTCCCTCCAGTCCTGGGTACCAGGCCACCCAGGAAACCTTTGATTTCCCTCATTCCCTGCACATTTCCGAACTGGAAGAGTTGTTAGGAAGTCACACGGCTGGTGAAGGACCCTGACCCCCAAAACTAACTCCAAAGATCGCCAAGCTCCTCAGAATCCCTGGGGCGAGGCCGCCCCGCCAGCAGGCCCCGCCCCCTTTGGCAAAAGTCCCGCCCCCAAGATGGCTGCCCCGGGCGGTGGAGAGGGCGGGGCGCGCCGAGTCACGTGGCCCCGCCGACGCCTACGTGGCCTCCCGCGGACGCCCCACGTGTCCCTCGCCGCGCCTCGTCCACCCGCCCCTGCCCTGAGGACCCTAGTCCAACATGGCGGCGCCCAGCGGAGGGCGGAACGGCGTCGGCGCGAGGTTGTGGGCCGCGCTGCTCCTAGGGGCCGTGGCGCTGAGGCCGGCGGAGGCGGTGTCCGAGCCCACGACGGTAGCGTTTGACGTGCGGCCTGGCGGCGTCGTGCACTCCTTCTCCCAGAACGTGGGCCCGGGGGTACGTGCCACCGCCGTCCAGGGTATTTGAGCGCTGGCGGGTACGGGGAGGGAGCGCGGAGCATTGAGGGCGGGTCCTGAGGAAGGGGCGCGGACTACGGAAGTGGGTAGTGAGGAAGGGGCGCGGACTCTGTTAGGGTCGGAGGCTGAGTGGCGGACCCGGACCAGGAGGCCGGGGTCATCACTGGGGCAGGCGTGAACTAGGGGGCGGGGCCTTGTGGGCGCCGGCGGCGTCGAGGGGGCGTGGTCACCTGTCACCTGCCCAGAGTGTCCAGGCAGCCCTGCCCTCCAGACGCAGAGTTGGGAAGGGGATAGTAATGTGAGCGGCCAGAGGCTGAGGGGTATCTGCCCTCCTGGGCCTGAAGGAAGTCTGTCGCTGCAGCTCCGACGAGGGAGGAAGTGCGTCTTCCTTCCATTGCTCAAAGTTCCCCCTCACCTGGGGTGTGAGGCTGGGCCCTTGCCTGGAAGCAGCAGGCTTGGGGCTAGCCCAGCCGTCTACTCAGCTTGTCGGGAAAGTCCCTTTCCTTCTCAGCCTCCCTTTCCCTGCCTGTAACTGCAGTATCGATACTGTTTTTTGGCTATTTCCTTTTTTTTCCCTTTAGACTGGAGTGCAATGGCGCGATCTTGGCTCACTGCAGCCACCGTCTCCCGAGTTCAAGAGATTGTCCTGCCTCAGCCCCCACCCCCGCTAGCTGGGATTACAGGCCCCTGCCGCCAGGCTCTAATAATTTTTATTTATTTCATCTTTTATGAGACGAAGTCTCACTCTGTCACCCAGGCTTGGAGTGCAGTGGCATGATCTTGGCTTACTGCAGTTCAAGTGATTCTCCTGCCTCAGTCTCCCAAGTAGCTGGGATTATAGGCGCACACCACCATGCCTAGCCTATTTTTGTATTATTAGTAGCAACGCACTTTTGCTGTGTTGGCAAGGCTGGTCTCAAACTCCTGACCTCAAGCCACCTGACCACTTCACCCTCCCCAAGTGCTGGTACAGCGTGAGCCACCGTGCCAGGCTCGTTTGTTGGCTTCTTATAGCTAGGTGTGATGCCAAGTCCTTTGTATGTTAAGCCCAAGTTACAGATGATAAAATGCTTCAGATAAAAAAGAGAAATAGAGAAAATAGAGGCTCAGAATGGTTTTCACTTGTCCAGGGTCCCTAGGTGTTCCTGCTGTTCTGTTTTGTTTTTTAGGCAGAATTTGGCTCTTGTTGCCCAGGCTGGAGTGCAATGGCGTGATCTCTGCTTACCGAAACCTCTGCCTCCTGGGTTCAAGGGATTCTCCTACTGCAGCCTCCCAAGCAGCTGGGATTACAGGCGTGCACTACCATGCTTGGCTAATTTTTTGTATTTTCAGTAGAGATGGGGTTTCTCCATGTTGGTCAGGCTGGTCTCGAACTCCTGACCTCAGGTGATCTGCCTGCCTCGACCTCCCAAAGTGCTGGGATTACAGGAGTGAGCCACTGCGCCCGGCCTGGTGTTCCTGCTGTCAAAGCCCATGTTCCTAGAGGGATGGGTGCTGGAGTGAGGGTGAGCTCCTGCTTCTTGTTCTTCATCCCCCAGAGGCCATGTGGGTTATTTGTCCTGACCCAGGAGCTCCACAGAAGGAAGGGAGACAGGGGACTTACAGGTCTGCAGCCACTGGGACGCCTTGCAGGGCTGACCCCCACAGACATCAGCCAGAGGGTTCTAACTTTGCCTCTTTCACTTTTAGCACAGATGTTTGAAAGTGGAGTCTTGATTTTTGGCCTCCTTAGACCCTGTACTTCTTTTGCACTAAAGATTACCTTCTAGCCGGGTGTGGTGGCTCATGTCTGTAATCCTAATAATGTGGGAGGCCAAGGTGGGACAATCACTTGAGGCCAGGACTTCAAGACCCACCTGGGCAACGTAGGGTGACCTTGTCTCTACAAATAATTTTTAAAATTGGCTAGTGGGCAGGCGCAGTGGCTCACGCCTATAATCCCAGCACTTTGGGAGGCCGAGGTGGGTGATCACGAGGTCAGGAATTCCAGACCAGCTTGGCCAATATGGTGACACTAACCATCTCTACTAACAATACAAAAATTAGCCGAGTGTGGTGGCAGGCATCTGTATTGCCAGCTACTTGGGAGGCTGAGGCAGAAGAATCGCTTGAACCTGGGAGACGGAGGTTGCAGTGAGCCGAGATCACACCACTGTACTCCAGCCTGGGTGACAGAGTGAGACTCCATCCCCCAACCCCCAAAAAAGAAAAAAATTGGCCAGGGCCAGGCGTAGTGGTTCATGCCGTTAATCCCAGCACTTTGGGAGGCCCAGGTGGGTGGATCATGTGAGACCAGGAATTCAAGACTAGCCTGGTCAATATAACAAGACACTATCTCTACTAAAAATACAAAAATTAGCCGGGCCTGGCGGCACACACCTATAGTCCCAGCTGCTCAGGAGGCTGAGGCATTAGAATCACTTGAACCTGGAAGGCGGAGGTTGCAGTGAGCTGAGATCGCGCCACTGCACTCCAGCCTGGGCCACAGAACAAAACTGTGTCAAAAAAAAAAAAAAGAATAAAAATTAGCTAGGTGTGGTGGTTTCACACCTATTGCCTCAGTTACTTCAGAGGCTAAGGCAGGAGGATCGCTCAAACCTGGGGGTGTTGAGGCTTCAGTGAGCTGTGATTTCGATCGTGCACTCCAGCTTGGGTGACAACGAGACCCTGTCTCTTAAACAAAATAAAAATTACCTTCTACCAGCCAGGCGTGGTGGCTCATGCTGTAATCCCAGCACTCTGGGAGGCTGATGCAGGCAGATCATAAGGTTGGGAGTTCAAGAGCAGCCTGGTCAACATGGTGAAACCTTGTTTGTATTAACAATTAAAAAATTAGCTGGGCATGGTGGTATGTGCCTGTAATCCCAGCTACGTGGATGGCTGAAGCAGGAGAATTGCTTGAACCCAGGAGGCGGAGGTTGCAGTGAGCCAAGATTGCACCATTGCACTCCAGCTTTGGGTGATAGATCAAGACTCTGTCTTGGGGGTGAAAAAATAAAAATTACCTTCTACCAAACCTCTTTTTTTCCTTCCGTTCTCTAGGACAAATATACGTGTATGTTCACTTATGCCTCTCAAGGAGGGACCAATGAGGTGAGTTGTGCAAAGACCCTTCTAGCTTCTGTGACAGCATCTGTTGTGGGGCTGTTTTGCAGCAGGCAGCCGGGTTGGGTCTCACATGCAACACCTTACCCTCATTGAATGATTCTTCCTGAACCAGTGAAAAGGGAGAGTATTGGCGTTAAACAGTGATCACAGATTCTGCTGTCATTATTCCACAGAGCAGGCAAATACCTGGACAGGAGGAGGGATGGGAGATGGGAGCCTGCCAGCCCCGTGACCATCTGTTGCAGTGTTGTGTTTTACGCTCAGTGTAACAGGTTATCACAGCTGAGGGGCTTAAAACGGAACCCATGGATTATCTCATAGCTTTGAAAGTCAGAAGCCTGGGTCAGCTCAGCTGTGTGCTTCATAAAACCAAACTCAAGGTATCACAGGCCAGGCAGGTGGCTTATGCCTCTCATCCCAGCACTTTGCGAGACCAAGGCAGGCGGATCACCTGAGATTAGAAGTTCAAGACCAGCCTGGCCAACATGGTAAAATCCCATCTCTACTAAAAATACAAAAATTAGCCAGGCGTGGTGGCGCGTGCCTGTAGTCCCAGTGACTCCGGAGGCTGAGGCAGGAGAATCACTTGAACTCAGGAGGTGGAGGTTGCAGTGAGCCAAGATAGTGCCACTGCACTCCAGCCTGGGCGACAAGTGAGACTCCATCTCAATAAAGAGAGAGAGAGAGGTCACCGGCAAGGCATGGTGGCTCCTGCCCATCTCCACAGAAAATGAACAGATTAGCTGGGCGTGGTGGTGTCACCTTTGGCTCTAGCTGTTTGGGAGACTGACGTGGGAGGATCTCTGTCTCAAAAAAAAAAAGTGATTTGAAGTACATGGACACAGATACCACTCCACCGCTAGCCTCGAGGGCACCGCAGGGCAGGGAGTGCAGGCGGCCTCTAGGAGCTGAGAACAGCTCTGGCCGGCGGCAAGGAAATGAGGATTTCAGTCCCTCAACCAAGAGGAAACGAAAGCTGTCGCGGCCACAAGCTCTTGGAAGAGGACCTCCAGCTCCCATTGAGAGCCTGGCCCGGCGAACACCTTGACATGGGGTTTCACCATGTTGACCAGGCTGACCTTGAACTCCTGGCCTCAAATGATAGGCCCACCTCAGCTTCCCAGAGTGCTGGGATTACAGGCGTGAGCCACCGGCCCGACCTCCTGGAGATCGTTCCGTATCCTGTGTAAGGTGCCTCAGTTGCGTGGGCACGTGGAGTTGACTGGACAGCCGCATGCTGAAGGATTCAGGGTTACTTCCAGTCAGCCTGGGAATGACCTTGGCTGGAGTTCATTGTACAAGTGCGTTTACATCTGTGGGAAAACCACCCAGAAGTGGGATTCCTGGGTCCCTTTTTTTTTTTTTTTTTTTTTTTTAAGACGGAGACTCCACTGTTGCCCAGGCTGTATTGCCGTGGTGTGATCTTGGCTCACTGCAGTCTCTGCCTCCTGGGTTCAAGCAATTCTGCCTCAGTGGCCTAAGTAGCTGGGACTACAGGCATGTACCACCACGCCCAGCTAATTTTTTTGCATTTTTAGTAGAGATAGGGTTTCACCATGTTGCCCAGGATGGTCTCAGTCTCGTGACTTTGTGATATGCCATATGCCGCCTTGGCCTCCCAAAGTGTTGGGGTTACTGGCGTGAGCCACTGGGCCCAGCCTTTTTTTTTTTTTAATAGGGACACGGTTTCACCATGTTGGCCAGCCTGGTCACGAAGGTCCATTTTCTTTTTCTTTTTTGAGATAGAGTCTCAGTCTGTTGCCAGGCTAGAGTGCAATGGCGCGATCTCAGCTCACTGCAACCTCTACCTCCCAGGTTTAAGCAATTCTCATGCCTCAGCCTCCTGAGTAGCTGGGAATACAGGAGCGCACCACCACGCCTAGCTAATTTTTTGTATTTTTAGTAGAGACGGGGTTTCGCTATGTTGGTCAGGATGGTCTTGATCTCTTAACCTTTTGATCCACCCACCTCAGCCTCCCAAAGTGCAGGGGTTGCAGGTGTGAGCCCTCATGCCTGTCATCCCAGCACTTTGGGAGGCTGAGGCGAGTAGATGAGCTTAGGTTGGGAGATCGACACCAGCCTGGACAGTATGGTGAAGCCCCATCTCTACTGACAATCCAAAACTTATCAGGGCATGGTGGCGAGCGCCTGTAATCCTAGGTACTTGGGAGGCTGAGGCAGAAGAGTGGCCTGAACCTGTGAGGCAGAGGCCCGAGACCGTGCACTGCACTCCAGCCTGGGTGATGGAGCAAGACCCTGTCTCCAGAAAAAAAAAATGCAAAACTGTATGTTTTGAGATCATGGGAGATTTACAGTTGTAAGAAATCCTGCAGAGAGGGCTGGGCGTGGAGGCTCACGCCTGCAATCCTAGCACTTTAGGAGGCCAAGGTGGGTGGATCACGAGGTTGGGAGTTTGCGACCAGCCTGGCCAGTATGGTGAGACCCCATCTGTACTAAAAATACAAAAAAAAAAGAAAATAAAGAAAAAATCCAGAGAGAGATCCAAGTACTCTTTAACCAGTTCCCCGGTGGTAACATCCTGCAAGATGCCGGTTGTTTTAGAGACGGGGATCTTGGAATGTTGCCCCGGCTGGTCTTGAACTCCTGGGTTCAAGCGATCATCCCGTCTCGGCCTCCCAGAGTGCTGGGATGACAGGCGTGAGCCACCCTGCCCGGCCTGCATTCTCCATTTTGCCGTCTCCCGGCCTGCGTCCTCAATTTCCATCTCCCACTGACGCCGTGGGAGAGCCTTGGCTTCCACACGCACGTGGTGTGTGAGCAGACCGCGGGCTTTTGCCCTTCTGACTTGTGAGAAAAGGGCATCTTAACTGCAGTTCAGCTTGCTTGTCTGTTGTTTTCTTACGTGATATTGGACATCTTTTCATATGTTTAAGAGTTGTTCCCAGGCCTGGCGTGGTGGCTTATGTCTGTAATCCAAGCACTTTGGGAGGCCGGGGTGGGAGGATTGCTTGAGGCCAGGAGGTGGAGAGCAGCCTGGGCAATATAGCAAGACAGCAACTCTGCAGAACCGAAAGACCAGCTGCTGTATGCTGGTGACCGTACATCTGATCCCGGCTCCTGGCGAGGCTGAGGTGGGAGCATCGCTTGAGCCCAGGAGGTGGAGGTTGCAGTGAGCTGAGATCACGCCCCTGCACTCCAGCCTGGGCCACTGAGAGACACCATTTAAAAAAAAAGAACAAAAAAGGAGCGTTCTTGTTTCCCCATCACCGGAGCCGCTTCAGGGTGGTCTGCGTTAGACGCACCACTTTCACTGGAATGACGTGGCTTAGGCAGACGCCCTGATCACAGGTGGACAGCAAACCTCAGTCTCCGGGAGGGCGGGGCGGGGTGGTTGACCAGCCCCTGAACCCGGAGGCCCAGCTGGAACTCTCCAGGAGCCCCCGTGTGTCCTGCTGACCCACACTGTCTTCTCTCCCCAGCAATGGCAGATGAGTCTGGGGACCAGCGAAGACCACCAGCACTTCACCTGCACCATCTGGAGGTGAGACTCGGGGTGGGGATGGCATTTCCGGCTGCTACGGGCCTGCCCTGTGGCCTCAAGAGCAGCTTCATAAGGCAGGGAAGGGGAGGGGAAGAGGACGGACAGACAGATGGTTGCACCCCTGGAGGGGGACACAGGCCAGTGGGGACTCATGCACGTGGAGGTGGGGGCTTCCACACGGGGCAGCAGCGTCGCTGGGGTGGGAGTGCTCCTTAAGGAAGTGCATTGACGCTGAGGCCGGGGAGACTCGGGGGCCTGTGCGGGGCAATGTCCCAGGGAGGGAGAAGCAGCTCAGACGGTCCAGAGCATGGGGCAGGGCCTGGGAAGGCCCTGAAAGGCTCTATCCTTCCTTAAGCATGACACAAAGTCACCAAGGGGCTTTTTGGCAATTTCTTTTTTTTTTGAGATGGAGTCTTGCTCTGTTGCCCAGGCTGGAGTGCAGTGGTGCAATTTTGGCTCACTGCAACCTCTGCCTCCCGGGTTCAACCAATTCTCCTGCCTCAATTTCCCGAGTAGCTGGGATTACAGGCCCGTGCCACCACACCTGGCTAATTTTTGTGTTTTTAGTAGAGACGGGGTTTCACCATGTTGGCCAGGCTGGTCTCAAACTCCTGGCCTCAGGTGATCTGCCCACCCTGGCCTCCCAGAGTGCTGGGATTACAGGGGTCAGCCATCTTGCCTGGCCCTTTTTGGCAATATTTAAAAATTGAGATAAAATTCAGTAAAATGCAGCATCTTACGCTTACACTTCAGCGGCATGTAGTACTTTCCCAGAGGTGTGCCCGGACCTCTGTCTGCGTCCAGAACGTTTTCATCCCCTGAAAAGAAACGCTGTCCCCATCAGAGTCACTCCCCTTTGCCGGGGCCTGGCAGCCACGCATCCTCTTCCTGTCTCTGTGGATGGGCCTGTCCTGGACATTTCATAGAAATGGAATCAAGCCCTCTGTGGCGTTTGGTGTCTGGCGTCTCTCACCGAGCAGGACGTCCTCAAACCTAATCCTCCCTGAGATCTGTTTCAGCCTCTTTCTTTTCCTGGCTGACTCCTATACCAGAGGGCTCCCTGCAGGAACCTGCAGAGCTCAGATCCCTCTGGCTGAAGGAGGCAGGCTGAGGCAGGGAGCCCTCCAGGCACTGACCAGGAAGGACAGGGAGGGCACAGAGGGGAGGCTGTGTAGGAGGAGGGGAGGGAGGGAGGGTGCAGAGGGGAGGCTG
>CM052668.1:3401140-3460043 GCA_028533165.1 Leontopithecus rosalia | reverse complement strand
GAGGGAGGGAGGGTGCAGAGGGGAGGCTGTGTAGGAGGAGGAGGGGAGGGAGGGAGGGCACAGATGGAGGCTGTGTAGAAGGAGGGGTGGGGGACAGAGTGTAGATGGAGGCTGTTAGAATGAAGATGGCGAGGGCACAGATTGGAAGCTGTGGAATCAGCCAACTGGGGTGGGAGGAGAGGTGCTGAGCCGAGTCTTGGTGGAACTGGTGGGGCAGGTGCAGTTCCGGCTGGGGATGAGCCAGGTGGGTCACAGGTGTGGGAGGCTGTGGGGTCATGGCTGTGGAGGTTTGGACGATGCCATCTCCCGAGGAGTGTGTCCCCCCAGCATGTCCTCCTGTGTCCCTTCAGGCAGGCCTTTACCAGCATGTTCTCTCTGCAGGACCCGCCCATGGCTCATCTGGGACTCAGATTGCACTGTCTTCCACCTGGCCAACACACATGCCTCTGGGTCCACAGCCTGTCCCCAAGTCTCCCCACACCACCTGGCTCTGCCCCTGCCACCGTCCTCAGTCAGGCTCAGGGTTTATGGGTCCCCGGCTCCACCTGTCCCTCTCATTCTCGTAGCCCCACTGCCTCGATCCCGGCTTGATCCGGGGGTGGACATGAAGGGAAGGAAGCCATCAGGCCCCCAGTGGGGAGGGGTCACAGGGCTTCGGGAATCTTGTCCCTTCTTCCCTGATCCTCAGTCCAGAATGTCTCAGCCCAAACAGTGGGTGTTTCTTGAGCATTTATTTTGTGCAGACATTTTGGAGGGAGAACTCCAGGCTGTAGTTCCAAAGGTGACGAAGGCATGTTGACAGACGGGCAACGTTTAATGAAAGGACAGGGTGTGATTTGATGCCACATGTGGGCGTTGGCCCGCCGTCCCCTTCGGGGCGCTTCACAAACAGCAGATGTTTACTCAGTCCTTTCCAAGGAGATTCTCACTGGCTCCATGGGACTGGCCATGTCACAGGCAGCCCGAGGCTCCAGGAGGCATCGGCAGGGTCATTGAGAGGAGACAGGCCCCATCAGCTCAGAGAGACCCTGCAGAGGCCTGGGACCCTCTGAGCCCAGGCCGCCCTGTAGTCATGGGGAGGCCCACAGTCGCCATCATGTCTGCAGGCCACCGCCCCGCACAGACCCCTGAGTGCCAGCTCCCCAGAGGGCATCTGGGCGGGCACAGGCCCGGAGCAGTTGAGATGGGGGCCGGGCTCACCCTGAGCCTGAACCCTCCTGTCCAAACCCCGAAAAACTCCCCAGGAACATGCTCAGCCCGGAGACCTGCCACCCTAGGCCTCCCCATCTCAGACAGTGACCAGCCCTCCCTGACCTGGCCTGTTGGCAGCTGCTAGGACTTAAAGGACAACCTAGAGGCTCCCTGGATCCCCCACCCCACCCATGCCCAGAACCCCAGCCACAGAAGTGGCCCCCCTGTTGTCCCTCCACCCCCATCACACTCTTCACACGGCCAGAAGAGATGCCATCATCCCCTGTTGTCACCTTCTGGCACCTTCCACCACTCCAGTTCCATAGAAGCCCCCGTTAACAACCTCCTGGAGACCTGGGCACATGCTCCTCCCCTTTCCTAGTTAACTCCTGTTCTTCTTGCCCTCTGGGAAGCCTTTACTGGCCTCTCATTGCCCAGCCCCCGCCCCCACCACAGTACCTGGATTGCTGTCAGCACCTGAGAAGCCATGTGCAGTGAATGGACATGGGGTCCTGTCCCTGAGCAGCTCTCGGACCACCGGGGAGAGAGGCGCGTCGTGAATGAGCTAGAAGAACATTCTAGCACAAAGGGGCTGAGCACAGTGGCTCACGCCTGTAATCCCAGCACTGTGGGAGGCTGAGGCGGGCATATCACTTGAGGTCAGGGGTTCGAGACCAGCCTGGGCAAAATAGTGAAACCACATCTCTACTAAAAATACAAAAATTAGCCAGGCATGGTGGCAGCCACTTGTAATCCCAGCTACTCGGGAGGCTGAGGCAGGAGAATCACTTAAACCCAGAAGGCAGAGGCTGCAGTGAGCTGAGATGGTGCCATTGCATTCCAGCCTGGGCAACAGAGTGAGACTCTGTCTCCATAAAAACAAAAAGAAACATTATGGCACACAGGAAGGGGGGTCTGATGTTGAGAGGGCCCATCCATCCTTCCCAGAGTCAGCAGTGGGCAGGAGCGGCATCCATGCTGAGAAGCAGGCATGAGACCTGACCCCAGCCCGGGTCCCTGCTGGGGCTACTTGCAGGGCACCCAGACCCAGACCCAGCAGCCCTGGCCTGATGCCCTCGCCCTCCTTCCTCCGCAGGCCCCAGGGGAAGTCCTACCTGTACTTCACACAGTTCAAGGCGGAGGTGCGGGGCGCTCAGATCGAGTACGCCATGGCCTATGTGAGTATCCTGGGGCAGGCAGGCTCTGAGGGTGGTTCCTGTGCATGGGGCAGCTGTGACGTGTCCTGTCACGAGAGGGCTCCATGGGGACAGGGAGGAGAGGGGACAGCCAATCCTGTAGAGGGAGGTATGTAACTTGGAGGAACCTGACACACAGACCCCCCAGGCCAGGAGACGCTGGGGTCTGGGGATTTGGTAACCTGCCTCTGCTGGCTTCTCTTGTATATGCCAGAAAAGCCTTCTCCAGGCTGGACGTGGTGGCTCACACCTGTAATCCCAGCACTTTGGGAGGCTGAGGCAGGAGGATTGCTGGAGGCCAGGAATTCAATACCAGGCTAGGCCACATAGCAAGACCCTATATCTATCAAATTAAAAAAAAAAAGCCAGGCGTGGTGGCGTGCACCCATCCCAGCTACTCGGGAGGCCGAGGCAGGAGGATCGCTTGAGGCCAGGACTTTGAAGCTGCAGTGAGCTATGATTGTACCACTGCACTGTAGCCTGGACAGTAGAGGTCCTGGCTCAAAAAGAAAAAGTCTCCTCTGCCTCTTTAGTAAAAGTGCACAGGTTTAGTCTCTGCTTCTCTGGAAAGCAAACGGAATCTTTCTAATGATGAAATCGAAATAGCCCCGCTGAAGTTCCGCTTCTTCTCCTTCAGTCTAAAGCAGCATTTGAAAGGGAAAGCGACGTCCCCCTGAAAAACGAGGAATTTGAAGTGACCAAAACATCAGGTACCGAAAGATGGGGATGGGGTAGGGGTGACGACACCCGCTTCCAAGCACGGGCAGGCGGGGGCGGTGTGGGGAGGGAGGTCAGCCAGAGGGTCCTGGAGACTGTAGACCAGGATCCACATACTGGTTTTGTAAAGGCCACCTCGTCAGTATCTTCAGCTTTGTGGCACTGTGGGTTCTGTCTGAGCCACGCCGTGTGGCACAAAGGCACTGTACACAGTATGTCCACGAGTGGGTGTGGCGTTGTGCCCTAGAACCTTATCTTAGCCGGGCGTCCTGCTCAGGAGGCCATGGTGGGAGGGTCATTTGAGCTAAGGAGGTCAAGACCAGCCTGGCAACACAGTGAGACCCTGTCGCTACAAAAGTTAGGCTGGGTGCGGTGGTTCATGCCTGTAATCCCAGCACTTTGGGAAGCCAAGGCAGGCAGATCACTTGAGTTCGGGAGTTCGAGACCAGCCTGGCAAACGTGGCGTCTGCTAAGATGTTGGCATCTCTGGTGTGAAGAGCGTTCTGGCCGTGTGAGAGAGAGTGATGCGGATGGAGGGGCAGCAGGGGCCACTTCTGTGGCTGAGGTTCCGTGTGCATGGGGGGGTGGGGTATCCAGGGAGCCACTAGATTTAGTCAACAAACCCCATGTCTACTAAAAATAGAAAAATATTAGCCAGGTGTGGTGGTGCACACCTGTAGTCCCAGCTACTCGGGAGGCTGTGGCAGGAGAATTGCTGGAACCCAGGAGGCAGAGGTTGCACTGAGCTGAGATGGTGCCATTACACTCCAGCCTGGGAGACAGAAGATTTCATATCAAAAAGCAAAACAAAAGAAAAGAAACTTAGCCGGGCACTGCGGTGCAGGCCTATAGTCCCAGCCACTCAGGAGGCTGAGGTGAGAGTATTGCTTGAGCCCAGGAGGTCGAGGCTGCATTGAGCTATGATCACACCACTGCACTCCAGCTTGGGCATCAGAGTGAGACCGTCCCCAAAACAATAAACAGGGCTGGACGCAGTGGTTCACACCTGTAACCCCAGCGCTGTGGGAGGCTGAGATGGGCGATCACCTGAGGTCAGGAGTTCCAGACCAGCCTGGCTAACATAGTGAAACCAGGTCTTTATTAAAAATACCCAAATTAGCCAGTGTGTTTGCACAGGTTTGTAATCCCAGCTACTCAGGAGACCGAAGCAGGAGAATTGTTTGAACTTGGAAGTGCAGGTTGCAGTGAGCCAAGACTGCACCCCTGCACTCCAGCCTGTGTGATAAAGACTCCTGTCTCAAAAAAATAAATAAATAAAATAAAACAAAGTAGAAGCCATCAGGGTGTTGAGGTTGGGGTTGTGCTGAGGGGAGCCTGCAGGGGTCACTGGGACACGTCAGGGCCCTCCTCTGGTGGCCTGAGAAGCACCAGTGTCCTCAAGCCACGTTCAGCTGCTTGGGGCCAATGCTGAGCAGGAAGAGGAATGCCGAGCTGGGGCGAGAGTGGGCGGTGAGGGAGCGGGCAGAGGAGGTAGGGCCGTAGCAGGGGCCGTAGCAGTGGAAGCCAGCATTCTGACCCTACTAGAAAGGTGTCATGTGCTCCTCAGACAGGTTCACCCAGTGAGCAATAATCACACCACTGCACTCCAGCTTGGGCATCAGAGTGATCCACCTGATCACTCTAACCCACCTGCATCCTGTTCAGGCTGGATCCTCTCCTTCCTGGGCTGCTTCCTGCCCCTCCTCCCCTCCCTTCTCGACAACATGGCACAGATGACCAGGGTTCTTCCCACCTCAGGTCTTCCTGCTTCCTGCTTCCTGCCATCTGTGTTAGCCCCACCGACCTCGCACTCCATGCCACTGATTTTTCTGTCACCCATAAGACTTTCAGTGCCTGGGGCCTTTTCTCATGGGAGTCCGCTTTGGGGACTGCTCCGCTTCCTGGCTCTGCCCCCACCATGGGCCCTGCTCCCAACCCTCAGGACTTCTGAGATTTTTCAGTATTGAGGGCCCGACCTTGTTTCTTTCTTGCAGTGGCTCACAGGCCCGGGGCATTCAAGGCTGAGCTGTCCAAGCTGGTGATCGTGGCCAAGGCATCGCACGCTGAGCTGTGACCAGCAGCCCTGTTGTGGGTGGCGCTTTCTCATCTCCACTGAAGCTGAAGGGGCCTGGCCACTGAAAGGGCCGGCACATCACTGGTTTTCCAGGAGGGATTCTAAGTTTTCTGCCTGGGCTGACGTCTTGTCCGGAGGGGAGGGGCGTGAAGGGCGGCTGAGGACCTGGGGCAGAGAACAGCGAGCCCAGGGCCCTGCTGGGTCCCCACAGCTTCCCCGTCCCCACTTCCTGCTGAGCTCTTCTGGACTCAGGATCGGGGATCCAAGAGGGTGGGAACACGGGGTCAAGCTGGGGAAAGCAGCCCGGAGCCCTTCACGAGCCAGCGGGACTGCCTTCCTGTGCTTGCCCAGGGGGCCTCCTTTCAGATGAACTGGGAAGAGAGAAAATGTTTTCCATATTTAAATAAATAAGACCGTTAAAAAGCACCCCGAGAGCCTGGGCCCTCCTGGCTGGGCATTGCGGGTCAGGGTCTCAGACGTGGCTGACGCTGCCCCTCTGTGGGCGGGTGGGTGGTGTGGTCTCTGGGTGGGACTTTACTACAGGCATCAAAGCGCTGGATCCCAAGGCAGCTGTCTGTGAGCTCTTGCCCCCTTTCCCCTGGGCCCCCACATGCTGTGAATTCACTCTCAGGTGCCTGCGGCTGCCAGGGGCCCCACTGCAGGATGGTGTCCAAGGCCAACCTGCTCTCCGGAGTCTGGGAGCATTGGTTTCTTTTACTTTTCTTTTGAGACAGGGTCTTGCCCTGTCACCCAGGCTGGAGTGCAGTGGCGCTCAGCTCACTGCAGCCTCCACCTCCTGGGCTCCGGTTATCCTCTCGCCCCAGCCTCCTAAGTAGCTGGGACTATAGGCATGTGCCACCACACCCGGCTAATTTCTGTATCTTTTTTGGATAGAGACGGGGTTTTGCCATGTTGCTCAGTCTGGCTTTGGACTCCTGGGCTCAAGTGATCTACCTGCCTCAGCCTCCCAAAGTACTGGGATTAGTGTGAGCCGCTGTGGCCATACCCTTAGTTTTTTGAAGCTGGGTGGCAGCTCAATGACTTTAAAAAACAAAAACAGGTGGTTTACCCCTCTAAATCCCAGCACTTTGAGAGGCTAAGCCGGGAGAATCGCTTCACACTAGGAGTTCAAGACCAGCTTGGGCAATATAGCAAGACCCCCATCTCTATAAAAAAAATTAAAAATTTAAAAATTAGCGAGGCATGATAGTACCCACCTGTAATTCCAGCTACTCTGGAGCCTAAGGCAAGAGAATCGCTTGAACCCAGGAGTCCAGGGCAGCAGTGGGCAGAGATCGAGCCTCTGCAGTCCAGCCCGGGCCACAGAGCGACATCCTGTCTTAAATGAAAAACAAAAACCCAGTCAGCCGTGACTTCCCATTACACGCTCTATGCCACCATGTGAGGAAGGGCTTCACAGCCGAGCACGTCGGCAGGAAGGGCCCCTAGACCAAGGGCTCGGAGGTCCGGGGATGCCTCCAGGGCTGGGAGCCTTTCCAGCTCTCGACTCTGAGGCTCCCCAGGACGTCCTGTGCAGAAAAGGCTGTGGGAAACGGTGCCCACCGCCCAGATCCTGGCCAAGGAGCGGGGCCTCTTTCCCGGTCAGCTGGGAATCCCTGAAGCTTCCAGATCTCTGACTGCCATAAGGATTCTTCCCCGGGTGGCCTTGTGTGCCAGCACCAATCAGGGCCTCTTGGGACATGAGGGAGCTTCCCCTCTGACCCTGTGTGTGCATGTGCGTGCTTTTTTTCTCTCCCTTTTTTGAGACGGAGCCTTGCTCTGTTGCCCAGGCTGGAGTGCAATGGCGTGATCTCAGCTCATCGCAACATCCGCCTCCCAGGTTCATGGGATTCTCATGCCTCAGCCTCCTGAGCTGGGAATACAGGCTCATACCACCACACCTGGCTAATTTTTTTGTACTTTTAGTAGGGACAGGGTTTTACTGTATTGGCCAGACTGGTCTGGAACTTCTGACCTTGTGATCTGCCTGCCTTAGCCTCCCAAAGTGCTGGGATTACAGATGTGAGCCATCACACCTGGGAGTTTTTTTGTTTTTTAAGGAGATACGGGGTTTCACCGTATTGGCCAGGCTTGTCTTGAACTCCTGACCTTGTGATCCACCCACCTTAACCTCCCAAAGTGCTGGGATTACAGGCGTTAGCGCATCATATCCAGCCTTTTTTTTTTTTTTTGAGACCGGATCTTGCTCCAGCACCCCGGCTGGAATGCAGTGGTGCAATCTCAGCTCACTGCAGCCTCTACCTCCTGGGTCCAAGCCATCCTCCCAGATAGCTGGGGACCACAGGTGCATGCCACCCTGACCAGCCATAATTTTTTATTTTTAAATTTTATTTCTGAGTTGCCCAGGCTGGAGTGTAGTGGCACAATCTTGGCTCACTGCAACCTCCACCTTCCAGGTTCAGGTGATTCTCCTGCCTCAGCCTCCCAAGTAGCTGGGATTACAGGTGCCCACCACTATGCCTGGCTAATCTGTGTACTTTTTAGTAGAGATGGGGTTTCACCATATTGACTAGGCTGGTCTGGAACTCCTGAACTTTAGCGATCCACCCACCTCAGCTTCCCAAAGTGCTGGGATTACAGGTGTGAGCCACCACTCCCAGCCATATATATATACATACATAATTTTTTTTTTTAGAGATAGGGTCTCATTATGTTGCCCAGGCTGATCTTGAACTCCTTGGCTCAAGTGATTCTCCTGCCTCAGCCTCCCAAAGCATCAGGTTTACTGGAATGAACCGCTGTGCCCAGCTTGGTGTATGCTTTTATTTAAATTGTTCATAGCTCTGTTTGGTTTGTTTCCTTTAATTAAATCTCAAATTTACAAGAGTCCAGACAGGCTGGCCAGCCCAGCAGGGACCCAGACAGTTACGCGCATTGATGTCTCAGCGGCCCAGGATTCCATGGAGGGCTTCATGAGCAAACCAGAAGGCGCAAACGCCCTGGAAGGACTAGCTCGGTCTGAGGTAAGCCGAGAAGGTCGCCTTGGAAGCCTCGGTAGAGGTAGGAACAGCTGGCTCTCTGGCCAAAGCCTTTGGCCTTTTTGCAGAAGCAAGAAACCAAACCACAGGAAGGCTGCTCCAAGTGTGGGCTCAGAATTTCCTATCAGTGAGTGCAGCAGGCCAGGGAGAGGCGAAAGGGAGTAGAGAGGACTGTGGCAAAAGGGAGAGGGGTGGCCCCACACAGCTTCACCAGGGGTCAGCGCAGGCTCGGGCCACTCGACAGGCAGGTTTGCAAGAGAATCTTCCAAATACAGACGGGTGTGTGTGATCTCCTTGTTTTAAAAACTGGCAAATTCCAAATTTCTCAAATGATGGAGCCAGCTACACCTACCTTCTCACCGAGTAAGGTCCACGGGCCCCTTTCGCAACCCCTACCTTCCACAGACAGGTTCTGCAAAGCAGTCATGGGACCTCGTTTCCCCTCCCCGCCAGGCACCCAAAATAACCTTCCCGACCTGGGGCAGCATTTTGCAACCTTCAATAACCCATGCCCCCTTCTGACAAACAAAAATGGGAAATAGACTCCCCACACGCCGCCTCCATGTCCTGAGCTGAAATCACATCGTGTGGGAGGCCCCAGAAGCCAAGAAGATGGGCCGAGGTTTACTTTCTTGGGTCTGTTATAAAAGCCACATGACTGGCTGGTTAGTTGCTGATTCAAAGACGTGAAATCACGATTTTACAATGTGCACACGTGGGGAGGCCGAGGTAGGTAGATCGATTGAGCCCAGGAGTTTGAGACCACTCTGGGCAACATAGTGAGACCTTGTCTCTACAACAGTTAGAAAGATGAGCCGGGTGTGGTGGTGCACACCTGTGGTCCCAGCTACTTGGGGCAGAGGTGGAAGGATCACTTGAGCTCAGGAGTTCGAGGCTGCAGCGAGCCAAGATCGCACCCCTGCACTCCAGCCTGGGTGAGACAGCGAGACTGTCTCAAACAATAAATAGAATGTGCATACATCTTAGGTGGGTTCCCCTCACCCCCGGGTAGGGGTATGCTCTGTTCCCTCCCATGTGGCAGTCCCTGGATTGAAGCAGTTTCCCCTCCCCACCCAGGGCAGAGGTCTCTGGCCTCAAGGCATCCTGGCTGAGCATGCCAGCATTTGCTAGCGCTTTTTGAGATGGAGTTTGGCTCGTCTCCCAGGCTGGACTGCAATGGCGTGATCTCGGCTCACTGCAACCTCCGCCTCCTGGGTTCGAGGGATGCTCCTGCCTCAGCCTCCCGAGTAGCTGGGATTACAGGCATGTGCCACCACACCTGGCTGTTTGTATTTTTAATAGAGACAAGGTTTCTCCATGTTGGTCAGCCTGTTCTCGAACTGCCAACCTCAGGTGATCCACCCGCCTTGGCCTCCCAAAATGCTGGGATTATAGGTGTGACCCACCGTACGTGGCCTAGTTACCCCCCCTTTTTTTTTATGTGCTGTGACTCAGATCCAACCCCCATTTTTTAAGGACACATCAGTGAATTGGGGTGGGCCTACTCCAAGATGGTGTCATCTGAACTCATTCCAGCCGTGGTGGCTCTCTTCTGAGGTCCATCTTCTGAGGTCCCGGGGTTAGGACGTGAATTTGTGGATTCTGGGGGGCTACGGCTTGCCCCCAACACGCCTTCCCCCAGTTCGCCATGTGAACTCCCAGTCCCCGGGCGAGGGATGAAAACCCCAGGCAGCGTCATCAAGTGCGAAGCAGCAGCTTTTGGCTTCCATCAGGCAACCCAGGGGTCAGCCTGGCCCAGGAAATACAACAGAAGTGGAAGGTGGGCCCTGGCGAGGCAGTGGTCCGCAGAGTAGGGCTGTGAATTCCTCCCCCATTGGGCGGGGGCCGGGAGGAGAGGCGACATCGGCGTTTGAAACTGCTGCTACAGATGGCTCCGCGTCCTCTCAAAGGGGACAGCTCATTCACCTGTCTAGGGGAGTCTGGCCGGAGTCCGACTGGGAGAAAAGAAGTGGGGAAAAAACCCACAAACCCCACCCGCACCCCACACCCAGCAGAGGAGCCCCAGCAGGCTCGAGGGGCGCGGTCGGGCGGCCCCGGGGACGCTCAGAGGCTGCCGTCGTCCAGCATCCGGCCCAGGCCGTCGCAGATCCTGCGCAGGTGGGAGCGGTAGGGCTCGGCGGGGCCATAGAGCGCAGCCAGGAAGTCGCAGTCGGCCAGGTGGCCGAAGACGTGGTTAATGCGGCTGTGGGACTTGGCAGTGAGGTGCGGGCCCACGGCCTGGTGCAGCAGGTCGCGGCACTCAAGCAGCCCGGCGGCCAGCACGCGCCGGTCGAAGGTAAAGTCCACCTGGTGGAAGCTGACGGCCGTCATGGCCAGGCAGCGTGCCCGGTGGCGGAGGCGCCGCAGCAGCGCCAGTTCCTCGCCGCCCAGTTGGTCCCCGCGCAGTAGCAGCCCCAGCTTCAGGGCCACCTTCACCAGGTTCTTGAGCATCTTCTGGGCCTCCTTGCGGCTGCGCGTGAACTCCTTGGTGGCTCGGTACAGCTCATCCAGAACCTCGCTGCTGGTGTCATCCACCAGCACAGCCACCACTGCCTTAGATGTCATCTTACTCAGGAGCTTCTTCTGCGCCTGCAGCGCCAGGCTCTTGGTGCTGAAGCTGTCCATGGCCTGCAGGGGACACAGACTGGTCATCAGTTTCACAGGCTGCGACACTCACATGGAAGCGGTGACAACACCACAGACCCCAGGGGGCCTATGGAATTTGTTTCTTAATGAAGTGTCGGCTGGGCGTGGTGGCTCACGCCTGTAATCCCAGCACTTTGGGAGGCCAAGATGGGCAGATCACCTGAGGTCAGGAGTTTGAGACCAGCCTGGCCAACATGGTGAAACCCCGTCTCTACTAAAACTACAAAAATTAGGCGGCGTGGTGGCGCGTGCCTGTAATCCCAGCTACTCGGGAGGCTGAGATAAGAGAATCACTTGAACCTGGGAGGCAGAGGTTGCAGTGAGCTGAGACGGTGCCACTGCATTTCGGCCTGGGCAAAAAGAGCAAGACTACGTCTCAAAACAGAAAAAAAAGTTATGCTGGACTCGGTGGTTCATGCCTGTAATCCCAGTGCTCTGGGAGGTTGAGGCGGGAGGATTGTTTGAGCCCAGGAGTTTGAGACCAGCCTGGGCAACACAGCAAGACCCTATCTCTACAAAAAAGTTAAAAATGTTATTTTTTATTATTATAGACAGGGAAGGCCCTTCTGAACTGCACTTTCTGTAGGGCCTGATGCCAGCTCTCAAACCCACCATACCTTGAGTTGAGAAGGGGCTCAAGGTGATTATTATGGGGGGTGCTGTTCCACCCCCACTAGGTCCAGCTCGACACTTCCCCCTCGCCCCACAGCTCCATGAGGTGGGGTCCTGAGTGAGCCCTGGACCCCGGGCTGTTCAGGTTGGCTCCAGCCCCGCTGCCCACACAGGGTTTACAATAGACACGCCCAAGGCCTTCCGCCCCGAATGAGCCAGGGGTGATGGGTTCCCAGGGGGACATTTGTGGGGTTTCTGTGAATGGATGGCTCCAGTCATTCCTCCAACAGGAAACACTGACCTGGAGAGCCCCCGTCCAGGCTGGGGCAGGGAGATGCCCAAGGTGAGAGGCTGGCCTCTGACTGCAGAGCCATCGCCATCCCTGTCTGCTCCTTTTCCCTGTCGGCCCCACCCTGCAGCCTGCCCCATTTCCCCAGCCCTGGAGCCTCCCCCTCCGCCCACCTCCTTCCCGTGCTCGGAATTCTTCCTAAATCTTAGAGTTGGGCATAGCCCTTCCCTGCTGGGAACCAACTTGACAGCTCCCCGAAGCTCCCAGGACAAAGCCTCACATCTCACTTGGAGCCCTGACTCTTTCCTGTGGACCCCCAATAACCTAAGGCCCTGTCTCCTCCCTGGTGCACTCCTCTACATCCCCCAAAGCTCTGTCCCCCAAGCTCTTGCCTCTTCCCTAGTAAACTCCTATACATCCCCCAAAGCTCTGGCCCCCAAGCCCCTGCCTCTTCCCAGGTGAACTCCTTCCTATACATACTCCAAAGCCCTGGCCCCCAAGCTCCTGCCTCTTCCCTGGTGAATTCCTATACATCCCCCAAAGCCCTGGCCCCCAAGCTCCTGCTTCTTCCCTGGTAAACTCCTATACATCCCCATCGCTTTGGCCTCCAAGTCTCTGGCTCCTCTGAGTGCAGGTGCCCCAGGCAGCCCCACTGCTCCTCCACTCCCCAGCTCTGCACCCCCACTGGTCTGCCTCACCCCAGGCCGCAGGGGAGGTCATGGGCCCAGTTCCTTATCCACGGTGTCCCTGCAGAGTCCAGAAACATCTGCCGAATGAAGAGGGGAGTGTGGAAGACTGGGGGAGGAGGGAGGGCCTGAGACCCGCCCCCGGTCTCTCGCACTGCCCAGGCCCCGCTTAGCCTCCACTCCCACCCTGGCACCAGGCTGACAGCCTCGGAATGCCATGTAGGCACCCACCTACCCCGGGAGCCCCACAAAGCCGATCTTTGTGAGTTCAGACTCAGGAAGACGTTCCAAACCCTTGGCTTCCCTCTGAGGTCAGGACAGGCACGGGAGTTACTGGAGGGCTGCCCCTGCCCCCTGACCTTGGTCACCAGACTCAGCGCTGCATGGCAGGCTCTAGCCAGTGACGTGTGCCCATGTGGCCATCCACACTGGGTACTGGGCAGGTTGCCTGTTTTGCAGAAGAGACCACAAAGGCCCAGAGAGGCTGAGCCACTTCCGCAGGGCCACACAGCAATGCAATGACTGCTGGCTCCCAATACCCTTTAACCGAAACTCCCTCTGCCTTCCCCGCCTAACACCCTCAACTGGCCCTGAGCCTTACAGGAGACTCTGGGCTCCGTAGCAAGCAACTTAACAATGACGTGCCTCAGTTTCCCCATCTGAAATACAGGAAGATTGGAACTAACTTTGTCTTAGGGCAGAAGCTTGTGACCGATTCCCAATGTCTCCCAAGCTGTGAGCTTTCTGGACCAGAGGCTGCAGCCACTGCCTAGAGTTCCGCCCCTCCATGCCTGCCTCAGCTCTGTGAACTCACAGACCGAGTTCTAACTCAGTGAGATTCCTTGTGCAAAAAAAGAAGCCACACATGGCCGGGTGTGGTGGTTCACACCTGTAATCTTGCACTTTGGGAGGCTGAGATGGGAGGATCAGTTGAGGTCAGGAGTTCAAGACCAGCCTGGGAGACATGATGAAACCCCATCTCTGCTAAAAATACAAAAATTAGCCAGGCATGGTCGTGGGCGCCTGTAGTCCTAGCTACTTGGGGGACTGAGGCAGGAGAATCACTTGAATCCGGAAGGTGGAGTTTGCAATCAGCTGAGATCGCACCACTGGAGTGCAGTCTGGGCAACAGAGCGAAACTCTATCTCAAAAAAAAAAAAAAAAAGCATGCCTGCAGATTTCAAGAGGGAACTCCCGAGACCCTGGGTCCAGCCTCCCCATTTCATAGATGAACAAGACGCGGGGCTCTAAGAGGAAAAGTCCTTTCTCTGTGTCTGGGGATGAGGCCCCAGGACCCCAGCAGCCCTGGAGCCCACGTCTTTCCGCCCATTTCAGGAGCTGTGTGACCCCAAGCAGGGCTGTGTCCCTCTCTGGGCCTTGACTTTCCCATCTGTGAGTCCTGAGGCTGGAGAAGGTGATTCAGGAGGGGAGTCGGGCCTGTTTACAGCTTCAGGAAGGGCCTGGGCTCCCAAGAGCAAACCCAACACCTCCCCCAACCCCCCACTCCAAGGCCAACAGGAAGAGGGGTGGGTGCCGGCAGCCGGCAGCTGTGGCCTCCCTCCCAGCCCTGACATTCCTAAGACCATTGGGCAGCCCCAGGACCTGCTGACACCTGGGGTGGCCCAGCTGCCTGGCCTTCCCCTTCCTCCGCCCTGACCCATTGTTCTGCCAGAAACCTCCCATCCAGGCAGCCAGACGGGGATGACCGCTTTCCCAGGGGAATGGGCCAAGGACCAAAATAAACCTGGGTCTTCCTTCCTGCAGGAGGCGGTGTGGCGGCCGCATCATCCCTTCACAGGGCAGGGACCTTCCCAGGGACTGCCTGGGGCCTAGGGGCATCGCCCTCCAAATGCCAGGGCACCCTGCTGTGGTCACACGCACACACAGCCAGCGAGCTACAGCGTCTGGGATTCAGGTGTGACTCATTCGGGGGCTCAGCGAGCATGTCTGGAGCACCAGCTGTCCTGGGGCAGAAGCTTGTGGCCAGACCCCAATGTCCTGAGCCAGCAACACGTGCCTATTCGTCATTCCCACCTGGCACGGGGCAGGTTGCCTGTTTGGCAAAAGAGACTGAAAAGACACCGGGGATACGGCAGGCATCAGAAGAGATCCCATCCCTGCCTTGCTGGGGCCCTGGCCTTCTCGACCCCAAGCTGCCTCCTCATTACAAAATCATCTGGGCCGAGCCAGGTAGCTCAGGCCTGTAATCCCAACACTTTTGGGAGGCCAAGTCGGGAGGATCGCTTGAACTGGGGAGTTCAAGACCAGCCTGGGCAACATAGCGAGATCCTATCTACAAATTTTTTTTTTAAATTTGCCAGGCGTAGTGGTGTGAGCCTGTGGTCCCAGCTACCCGGGAGGATGAGAGGGGAAGATCGATTGAACCCAGGAGAGGGAGGCTGCAGTGAGCTATGATCACACCGCTGCACTCCAGCCTGGGCAACAGAGCAGGACCCTGTCTCAAAAGCAAAAATAAGAGGCCAGGTGCAGTGGCTCATGCCTGTAATCCCAGTACTTTGGGAGGCTGAGATGGGTGGATCACTTGAGGTCAGGAGCTGGAGACCAGCCTGGCCACCATGGTAAAAGCCCGTCTCTACTAAAAATTAAAAAAAAATAGCTGGGTGTGGTGGTGCGCACCTGTAATCCCAGCTACTCTGGAGGCTGAGGCAGGAGGATCGTTTGAACCTGGGAAGTGAAGGTTGCAGTGAGCCAAGGTCTTGCCATCGCACTCCAGCCTGGGCGACAGAGTGAGACTCTGTCTCAAAAAACAAAACAGAACAGTCCGACGGCTCCCCAGACATCTAAACATGGTTACCACAGGACCCAGCAATGTCATTCTGGGGGATCTACCCAAGAGAAATGCGAGCACGCGCCAGGCAAGCACTTGCGCACGAGCCAGCGTAGCCCGCAAGTGGAAGGAGCCCAAAGGTCCTGTGTCCTTTAGTGGGTGAACGAGTAAACGCAATGAGATCCGTCCAAACAGTGGAATATTCTCTAGCCGTGAAAGGAGAGAGGCTCACACACAAGCGTGGACGTACCTTGAGGACCTCATTCCCAGTGACAGAAGCCAGACACACAAGGCCACACGGTCTGTGATCCACTTCTATGAAATGTCCCGGACGGGCCCGTCCACAGGGACAGAAAGCAGATTCCTGGGTGCTGGGGACTGGAAGAGGGGAAAATGGAACGGAACTGCTAAAATGGGGACCAGGTTTTTTTTGGGGAGGGTGGTAGTGGAATGTTCTGGAATGAGAGACTGGTGGTGGTCACACAACCAATTTTGGTGATGACTTGTACACTTTAAAACAGTGAATGGCCAGAGGCGGTGGCTCATGCCTGTAATCCTAGCATTTTGGGAGGCAGAGGCAGGAGGATCACTTGAGGCTAGGAGTTCAAGACCAGCCTGGCCAACACAGTCAGACCTGGACCCAACTGAAAAAAACAACAGAATTTAAAAGAGTAACTTTTGGCCGGGCGCGGTGGCTCACGCCTGTAATCCCAGCACTTTGGGAGGCCGAGGAGGGTGGATCACGAGGTCAGGCGATCAAGACCAGCCTGGTCAACATGGTGAAACCCCGTCTCTACTAAAAATACAAAAAATTAGCTGGGCATGGTGGTGCGTGCCTGTAATCCCAGCTACTCAGGAGGCTGAGGCAGGAGAATTGCCTGAACCCAGGAGGCAGAGGTTGCGGTGAGCCGAGATCGCGCCATTGCACTCCAGCCTGGGTAACAAAAGCAAAACTCCGTCTCAAAAAAAAAGAGTAACTTTTGGCTGGGCACAGTGGCTCACAGTTGTAATCCCAGCATTTTGGGAGGTCGTGGCAGGTAGATCACCTGAGGTCAGGAGTATCAGACCAGCCTGACCAACATGGTGAAACGTCTCTACTAAAAATACAAAAATTAGCTGGGCGCGGTGGCAGGCGCCTGTATTCCCAGCTACTCAGGAGACTGAGGCAGGAGAATCACATGAACCTGGGAGGCGGAGGTTGCAGTGAGTCTAGATTGTGCCACTGCACTCCAGCCTGGGCCACAACAGCAAAACTCCATCAAACAAACAAACAAACAACAAAAAAAACAACACTGTGGGCCAGGCGCGGTGGCTCACGCCTGTAATCCCAGCGCTTTGGGAGGCCGAGGCGGGTGGATCACGAGGTCAAGAGATCGAGACCATCCTGGTCAACATGGTGAAACCCCGTCTCTACTAAAAATACAAAAATTAGCTGGGCATGGTGGCGCGTGCCTGTAATCCCTGCTACTCAGGAGGCTGAGGCAGGAGAATTGCTTGAACCCAGGAGGCGGAGGTTGCGGTGAGCTGAGATGGCGCCATTGCACTCCAGCCTGGGTTACAGAAGCAAAACTCTGTCTCAAAACAAAAACAAAAACAACACTGTCCCCCTGCTGGGAGGAGGAGGTACCAGTAACCAATAAACAGAAAACAGATTAACTGGTTAATTTCCGGGAGAGAGATACGGGCCATGGGGGTGGGGGATGAAGGTCAGGGTAACCAGGAGGGCCTCTCTAGGAAGGGGCTGGGCCGGTGGAGCCGGGCCTGTGGGAAGATGCTCCAGGCAGAGGACACTGCCTATGCAAAGGCCCCGGGGCAGGGCTGAGTCGTGCTTGTCAGAGGAACAGCTAGGGGGCCTCAGCCCTGTCCACAGCCCCTGTCCAGGTCTGTCCACAGCTCTGAGGTCTCCCTGCTGCGACCCCATGCATGGGAACAGCTTTCCCATCTGTAAGATGGGTCACCGGGCACCAATTCCCTGGCTCCCTGGACTATTGCCTCGGTTCCTACATTCTTTCCCAGAACTGCTGGCCCTGGACTGTGCCTCAGACTCTAGCCTGCTGCCCCCCCACGTGTTTACTTTCTCCTGCTCGTGTGTGTGTGTGTGTGTGTGTGTGTGTGTGTGTATTTCTAGTTTCACCATGTTGGCCAGGCTGGTCTCAAACTCCTGACCTCAAGTGCTTCAGCTGCCTCGGCCTCCCAAAGTGCTGGGGTTACAGACATGAGCCACTGCGCCTGGCATTTTGTTTTCTTTGTCTGAGACAAGCTCTTGCTCTGCAGCCCAGGCTGGAGTACAGTGGCGTGATCATAGCTTACTGCAGCCCGACCTCCCGGGCTCAAGTGACCCCCCTCCCTCAGCTTCCTGAAAAGCAAAAAAACAATTTTTTGCTCAGCCCTGGCCTCCATCTCTATAAAAGAAAAAAAAATGGTTGTTTTTTTTTTGAGACAGAGCCTCACTCTGTCCAGGCTGGAGTGCAGTGGTGTAATCTCGGCTCACTGCAACCTCCACCTCCTGTGTTGAATCAGTTCTTCTGCCTCAGCCTCCCGAGTAGCTGGGACGACAGGCAGGCGCCACCACACCTGGCTAATTTTTTTTTTTTTTTTGAGCCGGAGTTTCGCTCTTGTTACCCAGGCTGGAGTGCAATGGCGCGATCTCGGCTCACCGTAACCTCCGCCTCCTGGGTTCAGGCAATTCTCCTGCCTCAGCCTATCGGGGAGCTGGGACTACAGGCGCGCGCCACCATGCCCAGCTAATTTTTTGTATTTGTAGTAGAGACGGGGTTTCACCATGTTGACCAGGATGGTCTCGATCTCTTGACCTCATGATCCACCGCCTCGGCCTCCCAAAGTGCTGGGGTTACAGGTGTGAGCCACCGCGCCCTGCCCTTAATTTTTGTATTTTTAGTAGAGATGGGGGTTTCACCATGTTGGTCAGGCTGGCCTTGAACTCCTGACCTTGTGATCTGCCCACCTCGGCCTCCCAAAGTGCTGGGATTACAGGTGTGAGCCACTGCACGTGGCTCAGATTTTTGTATTTTTACTAGAGAAGGGGTTTGGCCATGTCGGCCAGGCTGGTCTTGAACTTCTGGCCTCAAGTGATCCACCCTCCTCGACCTCCCACAGTGCGGCATGAGTCACCTCGCCCAGCCTTAACTATAAGTTTATATTCTCTCACATTAAATAATGCCTTTGTTTAACAACCAGATAGCAAAATTCCCGAAAACACAGGAGGCGGCTCTCGTGAGCTGGCTGCAATTATGCCCCAAGTCCATGGCAGCCCCACCCGTCCCATGAATTCTTCATGCCTGTCACAGAGTGTCAATAATTGATGGGCCTGCTCAGCAGGGCCACGCCAGCCGCTCCATCTGCCTTGTCTCAGCCCTGGCTGCGCATCCGGGGCCCCGGGCGGGCAGCCTCAGGCCTCCTCCCGCTGAGGCCAATTCTCCCAGGTCTCATCTCAATGCAGGACCCCCACCAACTCCCAGGCTCCCACTGCACCAAGCCCTTTAAGATCCATGACTCACGGCTGGGGGCGGTGGCTCTCGCCTAATCCCAGCACTTTGGGAGGCCGAGGTGGGCAGATCACGAGGTCAGGAGATGGAGGTTGAGGCTACAGTGAGTTATCATGGTACCCTGCAGCCTCCTGAGTAGCTGGGACTATACGTATGTGCCACTGTGCCTGGTTAATTTTTTAATTTTTTTGTAGAGATGGGGTCTTGCTGTGTTGCCCAGGCTGGTCTCAAACTCTTGGGCTCAAGTGATCTGCCTTGGCCTCCCAAAGTGCTGGGATTACAGGCATGAGCTGCCACATCTGGCCAGTGTCCATTTTATTTTATTTTATTTATTTTTTTTGAGACGGAGTTTTGCTCTTGTTGCCCAGGCTGGAGTGCAATGGTGTGATCTCAGCTCACTGCAGCCTCCATCTCCCAGGTTCAAGTGATTCTCCTGCCTCAGCCTCCCAAGTAGCTGGGATCACAGGCATGTGCCACCACGCCTGGCTAATTTTTTGTTTTTAGTAGAGACGGGGTTTCTCCATGTTGGCCAGGCTGGTCTCAAACTCTCAACCTCAGGTGACCTGCCCCCCTTGGCCTCCCAAAGTGCTGGGATTCCAGGTGCTTGCCACCATGCCCAGCTAATTTTTTTTTTCTTTCAGACAGAGTTTTGCTCTTGTCACCCAGGCTGGAGTGCAATGGCGCGATCTCAGCTCACCGCAACCTCCGCCTCCTGGGTTCAGGCAATTCTCCTGCCTCAGCCTCCCTAGTAGCTGGGACTACAGGCACGCACCACCATGCCCAGCTAATTTTTTGTATTTTTAGTAGAGACGGGGTTTCGCCATGTTGACCAGGATGGTCTCGATCTCTTGACCTCGTGATCCACCCGCCTCGGCCTCCCAAAGTGCTGGGATGACAGGTGTGAGCTGCCATGCCTGGCCAGTGTTTATTTTAGTTATGGCAAAAGAGAGGGGAATCTGTTGACCCAGGTTGGGGTGACATCGGTTGTTCTCAAACTGGGTTCCCCAGAAGCCTCAGGACCACCCCAGGGTTGGACAGGGTCCAGCCACCGGCTGGGTTGTGGCGAGGAGCCTGGACACCTTCACCGGAAGTGCTTAGGGCAAACGTGAATATCAGGTACCCATAGCCCATGGACCTGCAGAGGAGGGGACAGACTTGCCCCAGCCTGAAGAAAGGTTCTTACAGTGCACAGAAGCCTCGGGTCACCCGGGAGGAGGTGGATAAGCCCTTAAATATGTCCCAGCGAAAGCCACTGCTTACCTCCCCCACAGCCTCCATCCTGGTCCCCTTGTCCCGTGGCGCCATCCCCCATGCCCCCATCTATCCTCCCTGTAGCAGCCAGAGAGTGCTTGTGAACACCTGAGTCAGGTTTCATGCCTCCCCTGCCCACCACCCTCCATGGCTCCCACCTCCCTTGGGGTCAAAGCCAAGTGTTCCTGGCAGACCACAAGACCCTACACACCCTGCCTGTCCCTTCCCTGCCCTCCCCTCCTCCCTCTTTCCCCCTCCTCACTGCTCCAGCCCCACCAGCCTCCTTGCTGCTCCTCCAACACCCAGGCACAGTCCTGCCCCAGGGCCTTTGTACCACCTGTGCCCTCTGCCTGAGCTGCCCTTCCCTCAGGTCTCCACATGGCTGTTTCTTTCTTGTCATCCAGGCCTGGGCTGACATGCCCCCTCCTCAAGAGGCCCTCCCAGATCTATTTTATTTATTTTATCTATATATTTAAAAAAATTTTTTTTTGAGACGGAATCTCACATTCTGTCATCCAGACTGGAGTGCAATGGCATGATCTTGGCTCACTGAAACCTCTGCCTCCTGGGTTTAAGTGATCCTCCTGCCTCCGCCTTCCAAGTAGCTGGGATTGCACCCACCACTGCACCTGGCTCATTTTTATATTTTTAGTAGAGACGGGGTTTTGCCACGTCTGGTCTTGAACTCCTGACCGCAGGTGAGCCACCCGCCTACCTCCAAAGTTCTGGGATTGCAGGCGTGAGCCATGGCACCTAGCCAATTATCTTTTTCTTTCAGACAGTGTCTCACTCCTGTTGCCCAGGCTAGAATGCAGTGGCGTGATCTCAGCTCACTGCAGCCTCAACCTCCCTGGGTTCAGATGATCCTCCCACCTCAGCCTCCCAAGTAGCTGTGACTACAGGCGCACACCACCACACCTGGCTTTTTTTTTTTTGTCTTTAAGTAGAGACAGGGTTTCACCATGTTGCCCAGGCTGGGAAATTCTCTAGAAGGACCTGCAAGTTTGTGCTTATGAGGAAACTGAGTCAGAGAGGGCCAAGAGCTTGCCTGTTTATAAAGCAGTAATGTGGCAGAATCCGAATTTGAACCCAGCCTTTAAACCAGCGCAATCCTTTCCTCATCCCAGCCCACTGCATGTTTGGGGTTCAAGTCTCCCTTTCTAGAGCCCACCGCAGAGGGGAAGTGTCGAAGCTTCTGGAAGCTTCTGGAAGCACTGTGTCCTGTTATCCCCTCCTCCGGCCTTTGACAACGTCTTGCTGAATCTCCACCCCTCAAAGCACCCTCCCTCTCCCAGTTATCTCAGCCTCTTTCCACAAGAAAAAGATGACCAGCCCTGTTGAACAGATGGGGAAACTGAGGCCTAGAAGCTGGGGATTTACAAGGTGCCAAGAACTCTGCTAGAGGTACCCAGGTCAAAGTTTCTGCGGGTGTGATTTCAGGGAGGTCGACTGCTGAGGGGCGTTGGGGGTGCTGGCAAGGGGGAGGCACCGTGTGGAACTGGGCCTTCGGTTCCTGCCCCTCTCTGCCTCGAGCCCCTCCTGGTCTGTAGCACCTCAGGCTGTACCTGGACAGGTGTGAGTCATTTTTTAGCGCTGACTTGTCTCTGGGCGGAGTGTTTCCCTAACAACAGCTGGAGTTCTGTCCTCAAGGCACCCTCTCTTGGCCCCATTGGACAGACCGGGACACTGAGGCCTCCGGAACCCACCTTATTGAATTGTCAATCAAAAGACCCCATGCTCACCTGGGCCGACCCCTGGCGGAACAGGGATGAGGAGACACTGAGGCTTTGGGAAAACCTGACTGGCGGTCCAAGGCCACACAGCGGGAGGGGTCACACCGTGGGGCCTCAGACCTGTACCCATCTGCAGAGTCTCTTCCTTTAGGGACCCCCTGGCACCCCACTATCAGAGCAGGGTTCGAGTCCCCCCGCCCAGGCCCGTATTTCCCCAGGGGTCCGGGCACTCACCCAGCACCTGCACCCCAGGCTGCTCCAGCCTCTGTTCAGCGTTCAGTTCACCCAGGTGTTTGTGTGGCTGGAGGCAGCCCTGTGTTCACGGTTTCCATAGGTACAGCGTCCCTGAGTGGGCCCCTCCTCCGCCCCTCCCACCCCCTGCCCGTGCAGGTCTGGGCCCCGCCCATCCTGGGAGCTTGTTATGTTTCAAAGTTGGCGCCCTCAGATCTGCGGTGGTGGCAGAGGGCATAGTCCGTGCAAAGACCCTGAGGCAGGACCTCGTCTGGGGTGCTGGAGGAACAGGAGGAGGCCAGCGTGGCTGGGGCAGAGCCACAGCGAGGGGTAGGGGGGTTATGAGCAGGGCCTGTATCTGCATCGGATCCCCCAGCAGCCCTCAATTGGGGGAGTTGTGACCCCGCTCCTATTTTACCGAGGAGGAAACAGGCTCAGAAGAATTGAAAAATTGATTCAAGGTGCCATGCGGGTGCAGAGCTCAAACCTCGATTTGTCCAAGCTCTGTCACCACCAGGCTGACCCCAGGGGGCCTCCTGGGGCGTTCACCGTCCCCAGCTGAGCTGGGACTGGCTGGGGAGAGAGGGAAGAAAACCTCTGGTGGCCTGTTTACACCTGGGGCTGCTCCTCCCCCAGCCCTTCCCCCCACCATAGAGACGAATGCAGAGAAAATAGATTCCGTGTGCCTCTGTTCCCACCTCCCTGGCCCAACAACGGAAGCATTGGCCTCTTTCTAGCCCTTAGTTTACCATCCCAGGAAATGGGCCCAGTTCCACTTCACAGAAAAGGCCAGGAGGTGACAGATGTGCATCGGATCACCTGCCAATTTACCTTGGCAGCGACGGTCCCAGTTCACAGCTGGCAAAACTGAGGCCGAGGCCCCACAGGCCACTTGGGAGTTCGCTAGGGGCTGGTCTGGGTGGGCCTGGGCAGGCAGGCCTGGGCCTGGCTCCCCGTCACCGATGCCTGGTTTGGCCAGAAGCTACAGTCCTGCCCACCTCCGCACGGCTGGCCCGGCTGCCCACCCCTGGAATGCCCTCGGGGTTCTGGAATCTGCCCTGAGCACCTGCGGCCCTTTAGTTAAAGGGGGCAGAGTCCAGCAGAGTCGAAGTGGGGGGGTGGGGGTGCTGGTCCCAAAACAGAGCCCAACGCCAAGGGGGGCAACTGAGACTCAACCTGCCTCCCCTTAACCTATACAGCGACAGTGACAGAGAGGGAAACTGAGGCAGGAATACCGACAGACAGACGGTGGGGTGCGGAGGCATTACCGGGCGGGAGAGACAGAGGGCGGCCAGGTGGCCCCCGGGATGCGCTGAAACGGGGGGCGCCCCGGCCCTGCTCGCTCACCTGCTCTCGGAACAGAGTCCGTGCGTCCGACCGTTCGGGGTCCGTCCAGCCGCCTCCGTGGGCCGCGGCAGTCGCCGAGGCGGTGGGAGCAGCTCCCGGGCCGGGGGCGGGACGGGCAGTTCGGTCCCGCCCTCCACTGGCCTCGCCCCTCGGCAGGCCCCGCCCCTCCCCGCCCCGCCCGCGCGGAAGGGACGGGAGAGTTGCCCGGCGTGGAGGGCGGGCCGAACGCGCCTGATTAGCCAATGGCAGCGCGGGCGCTGTACAAAGAGGCCAATGGGAGCGGGGCATTGCGACGGAGAGGGGGAGGACGGGGAAGGGGCGGGGCCTGGGGCGGGGTCAGGCGGCTCTGGGGGATTCCTCCGGAATCGCGAAGGGGCCCGGATGCGGGGGCGAGGCTGTCGTGGAGGCGCTGGCCACAGAAAGGGGAAGAAAGAGATAAGACTATGAGACAGAAAGAGAACCTGGGGAGGGAGGCACCGAGACCCCGACCGGAAGAGACCAGGGAGCCAAAAGCCAAAACAGACTAACCACGTGTTGATCACGGACACGGGCCCCTTCCTCCTTCTGGGGCTCAGTTTACCCACCTGGGTCATAGAAATTTAGGCAGAAAAGGCCGGGCGCGGTGGCTCACGCCTGTAATCCCAGCACTTTGGGAGGCCGAGGCGGGTGGATCACGAGGTCAAGAGATCGAGACGATCCTGGTCAACGTGGTGAAACCCCGTCTCTACACAAAAAATTAGCTGGGCATGGTGGCGCGTGCCTGTAATCCCAGCTACTCAGGAGGCTGAGGCAGGAAAATTGCCTGAACCCAGGAGGCGGAGGTTGCGGTGAGCCAAGATCGGGCCATTGCACTCCAGCCTGGGTAACAAGAGCGAAACTCCGTCTCAAAAAAAAAGAAAGAAAGAAAAAAGAAATTTAGGCAGAAGGATGTTTCTCAAACTACGGCCTCGGGGAACCCTTCGCATCAGAAAGATCTGGGAGCCCCTTTATAAATGCAGATTCCAGCTAGGTGTGGTGGCTCACGCCTGGAATCCCAGCACTTTGAGATCCCTTTAATCCAGCGGTTTGCAACCAGCCTGGTCAGCATAGGGAGACCCTATCTCTACAGAAAAATAAAAATAAAAAATTAATAATAAATTAAAAAGTTAAAAATACAGATTCCTGTGCCACCAGAAGGGATGAATCTAACCCAGGTTTGTGGGGCTATAGGTTAAGTCTTTGGGGTGAGGTGGACGACACCTGGAGACCCCACCAGAGGATCCCGAAGGTCCAGCCTCGATTTCCGTCGGAATGAGCTCGCAGGACACACGGGAACCTCCAGGCTGCGCAGCTCCAGCTGGGCGTCCCCCCCTCCCCCGGGGAGGATGCAGCTGTGAGTCCTGGGAACCAGGCCCTGGAGCGGCTCCCAGCTCCCCTGCAGCTCCGTTTCCGCCCTGCAGCCCCGACGCTGGGTCCCGGTTGCGGCCAGGGCCAGGGAGCCCATAGCAACGCCGCCGCTTTTTCCTCCAGGAAGCCAGACGACACATTGTTGAGGACCTGTGGCATGTCCTGAGCTGCACACCGGATTCGGGAAGACCGTGGCGCGGGCCTCAGGAGGCAAAAGTAAGTTCAGTTCATTGGCCGGTCGCGGTGGCTCACGCTTGTAATCCCAGGACTTTGGGAGGCCTAAGTGGGCGGATCACCTGAGGTCAGGAGTTGGAGACCAGCCTGGCCAACATGGTGAAACCCCTTCTTTACTAAAAATACAAAAATGAGCAGGGTGTGGTGGCACATGCCTGTAATTCCAACTACTAGGGAGGCTGAGGCGGGGGAATCGCTTGAACCGTGGAGAGGAGGTTGCAATGAGCCAAGATCAGGCCATTGCTCTCCAGCCTGGGCAACCCAGCAAAATTCCATCACAAAAAATTAAAAATAATACTTAAAAAGTCAGCTGGGTGTGGTGGTGCACACCTGTAGTCCTAGCTACTCTGGAGGCTGAGGCAGATAATCGCTTTGTTGGAAATCGATGCTCAGTGCCGCAAAGAAGAATTAGCACCAAGACAAAGGATCTTTCAGCAACGCAATTTTTACTTCCTGGGCTGCAGGTAGGGTAATCCCAGTAGCCATCGTGCCACAAGAGTACAAAGAACAAAGGGAAACACAGACATTTATCCCTCATGCATTTGGGGTCGTCCTCACTGCTGTGTCTGATCGTTGGCTGGAGCCAGACCTGACAATCTAAACTAAAACCCGATTGGCTAACAACTTAAACCTTTTCTCCACAGGTAAAAGCAATGGAGAGCTGGGACATGCCTGTGAGCACGTCCAGCACAGGTATCTTGGTTAAAGTACAAGGACACAGAATGTTCTACGTGCCTGTAAGCATGGTGTGTCCAACAGCTACGTAGGACAGGGCTTCACAAAGTTATTAGCGCACTTACTCTTTAACAAGAAAACTTTAAAAAGGAACTGTCCTTCTTCCCACAACTTGAACTTCGGTGGAGGCAGAGATTGCAGTGAACCAAGATTATGGCACTGCACTCCAGCCTGGGCAACAGAGCAAGATTCTATCTCAAAAAATGAAAAATACAAAAAGGCAAAAAAATTAGCCAGGCGTGGTGGTGCACGCCTGTAGTCCCAGCGACCTGGGAGACTGAGGCATGTGAATCACTTGAACCCAGGAGGCAGACGTTACATCCAGTCGAGATCACGACACTGCACTCCAGCCTGGGCGACTCCGTCTCAAAAAAGAAAACAAAGCAAAAATCTCCTTATTTCATTTTGGAGGAGTAGCCTGAGGCCTGGAGAGAGGAAGTAACTTCCCTGAGGCCGCACAGGCACAAGTTGGTGGAGTCAGGAGTGACCGTCCCATTTCACAGATAACAAAATGGAGCCCCAGAGGGAGGACGTGATGGGTCCCAGGCCACACAGCCAGGATGGGGGAGGGGTGAGATTGGGACCTGATTGGATCTGACTTTGGTGTTGTGCTACAGCTCCTCTTGGCAGCCCCAGCATCAAGGGGGTCTCCCCTTCAGGGCAGGGGGACTGTGGGCATCTGAGCATAGTGTGATAGTGTGATTTGGCCTTTTATCTGTCTTTTTTTTCAGACACAAAGTCTCATTTTGTCATCCAGGCTGGAGTGCAGTGGTGCAGTCTCAGCTCACCATAGCCTCCACCTCCTGGGTTCGAGCGATTCTCCTGCCTCAGCCTCCCGAGCAGCTGGGATTACAGGCATGCACCACCACACCCGGCTAATTTTGTATGTTTAGTAGAGATGGGTTTTCTCCATGTTGGTTAGGCTGGTCTTGAACTCTCAACCTCAGGTGATCCATTTGCCTCGGCCTCCCAAACTACTGGGATTACAGGCGTGAGCCACCGTGCCGGGCCAATTTTTAATTTTTTTATAGAGATAAGGGAGATCTCACTATGTTGGCCAGGCTGGTCTCAAACTCCTGGCCTCAAGCAGTCCTCCTGCCTCTGCCTCCCAAAGTGCTGGGCTTACAGGTGAAAGCCACCACACCTGGTCTCTTTTCTATATCCGATGAGAAAGTTGGGGCTCGGGAGGGCTGGGGTTCAGTTGCGTGTGTAAGTGAGGGACGGGTGATCTTGGCTAGGAATGCAGGCTCACCGGCAGATGGGACTCAGCAAGAACAGGGGCTCTGCTGGGATTGGGCTCTGTCTATGGTAAGGGTGCGGCCCAGGGTCAAGGTTCAGCTCAGCTGGAGGCTCTAGCGAGGGTCCAGGCTCAGCCCAGGGTCGGGATTTAGGTGGACTCGCAGACTCTATCCCGGGTTAGACCCAGCCTAGAGAGGGGCTCAGCCCTGAAATGGGGGCTCAGACAGATAGAGACTCTATTGGGTTTGAGGCTTAGCCCAGGACCAGGGCTCAAAGAGGCATCAGAGGCTCTATCCAAATTTGGGGTCTCAGCCAGGGTCCCAGCTCTACTGGGATTGAGGTTTAGCCCAAGAAGGGAGCTCAGCCCAGTGTCTCAGTTCTGTAGGAGGTAGGGGGCTCCATCCAGAGTTGGGGGCCCTATCATCCCGCAAAGCTCAGCCAGGTGGGAGTCCCGGGGGTCGCCGCTGCGCCACTTCCGATCGTTCCCGGCAGAGGGCGCGCTCTGCCCACAGCCCGGGCTGGTGGCGCCTCCGCTTCCCCGGAACCCGCGGCCGGGGCGGGTTCCCCGGGCCCGAGTCTCCCCAGAGCCTAGACCCACCAGCGTCACCCGTACCCCCAGGCCAGGCCTCGCACCCCGCCGGGCTGTGCCACCCGCAGCGAGCGACCCCCTTCTCTGGGCCTCTGTCCCGGGCCAGAGACACGGGACCCCAGTTGGAAGAGCTATGGGACCTTGAATGAGGGGCGATGGTACTCCGTCTGGGGGGATGGGACTCCGTTTGTGGGGTGATGGGACCCCCATGAGCCAAGATCGTGCCACTGTACTCCAATCTCGGCAAGACTCTGCCTCAAAAAAAAAAAAAAAAAGAGAGAAGAAAACCCGGAGAATTGCTCCACCCAGAGAGCGAGAAAGCTGGGGTGTTCATCCCCCCTGCACGTTCAACCAGCATTGGCTAAGGACTGCTCCCAGGAACCTTAGATCTGGGCAGAGAGAACGCCCCTAAAGAGAGATTCGGGGCGGGAGGGGTTGGGGGGGATGAGATCCCAGTTAGGGGGCTTGGAGGAGGCAGCTTGTTCTGTTCTGCAGGCGCCTGGGGGACTCCTCTTCGCGGCCAGAACGCACTCTCCTCCCCCACGCCCCTCCCAGTGGTTACTCCCACATGTCCGCCATCCATCTGTCCCGAGCCCATCTGTCTGTCTCTGCAAGACCCTTTCCAAGGCCACTTGAGAAAGGGAGTGGATGGGCGGGCCCAGAGCGCGACGGAGGAGGGAGCGAACCCCCCACCTCTCAATGTCCAGGCCAGGGGTCTCCTGGAACTTTCCCAAGGTCACTGGAAGAGAGGCTGTCACCCGCCCTGGGGTCAGTGGCTGGGTTTGGGATCAAGGGCTCACCCCGTCCCACTAAACCAACTCCCTGCATCTTCCTCCCTGCTGGCAGAGAAGGAGCCAGCCTGCCCCCGAGGGAGGGTGGATTTACAATGTCAGCCGTGCAGACGCCAGCGAGTATCAGGCGGGTGTCTGGGAGGTAGAAGGCACATGCGTGCCCGTGTGCCCGTGTGTGGGTGTGTGTGTTCCGAGGGAGGGCAGCCCAATCTGCTGCTGCCCCTGGGCATAGAGAGTCCTTAGTCATTCCGGGCAGGAAAAGAACCTCAGTGACTGCATCTTGAAGATGGGTGCAGTGGTCATAGCCGATTCAGAGATTTGTAAAACTGCAAGGACACAGTGCTAGGACTCAGACTCTTGCGTTGGCTGACGGCCTCAATAAGAGACCAGAGTGGTGGCTCATGCCTGTAATCCCAGCACTTTGGGAGGTCGAGGTGGGCAGATCATCTGAGGTCAGTTCGAGACCAGCCTGGCCAACCTGGTGAAATCCCGTCTCTACTAAAAATGCCAAAATTAGCCAGGCGTGGTGGTGCGTGCCTGTGGTTTCAGCTACTCAGGGGGCTGAGGCAGTAGAATCATTTGAACCCGGGAGGCTGAGGCTGTAGTGAGCCGAGATCATGCTGCTGTACTCCAGCCTGCGCAACAAAGCAAGACTCTGTCTCCAAAAAAAAAAAAAAAAGAAAAAGAAAACCCGAGAAGAAAAGAAAAAGAACACTAGATAATTGCCCCACCCTTCTCCCCCATATTCAACAAGCATTGGCCAAGGACTGCTCCCAGGAACCTTAGCTCTGGGCAAAGAGAACGCCCCAAATCAGGGAGATATGTCTGTGGTTCTGAGCAGCTGCTACAGGGCATGACTCAGTGTGGGCTGCTGAGAGCCAGCCTCGGGGCTTAGTCCAGAACTGCAGGGGAGGCAGCACCAGGCTGGGGAAATACCAGCTGGGACCAGCTAAGGACCAATATGAGATCTGCGTTCTGGCAGAAGCCAGGGGAGGAAAACAGAGCTAAGTCCAGGAAGGAGACTGAACGCTGGGGCACCTTGATCAAGCTGTGCCTGAGCCCCTCTAGATTAGGCAAGGACATTCCTCTGTGTGTGTGTGTGTGTGTGCGTGTGTGTGTACTCCCAGCCTTAAGAAATCCTCCTGCCTCAGTCTCCCAAAGCACTGAGATTACAGGCATGAGCCTCTGCACCCAACCCTAACGCCTTATTTTTATTTTTTTAATTTTTAGTTTTTATTTATTTATTTATTTATTTATTTGAGACAGAGTCTTGCTCTATCGCCCAGGCTGGAGTGCAGTGGCACAATCTTGGCTCACTGCAAACTCCGCCTCCCAGGTTTAAGCAGTTCTCCTGCCCCAGCCTCTCTAGTGGCTGGGACTACAGGCACGTGCCCTGACACTCGGCTCATTTTTTGTATTTTTAGTAGAGATGGAGTTTCACTGCATTAGCCAGGATGGTCTCAATCTCCTGACCTTGTGATCCACCCACCTTGGCCTCCCAAAGTGCTGGGATTACAGGCGTGAGCCACCTCACCCGGCCTGTTTTTATTTTTATTTTTGAGACAGAGTCTTACTCTGTTGCCCGGGCTAGAGTGCAGTGGTGCGATCTTGGCTCACTGCAACCTCCACTTCCCGGGGTTCAAGCAATTCTTCTGCCTCAGCCTCCCAAGTAGCTGGGATTACAGGTGCATGCCACTGCACCCAGCTAATTTTTGTATATTTAGTAGAGACAGGATTTCACCATCTTGGCCAGGCTGGTCTTGAACTCCTGACCTCATGATTCACCCACCTCAGCCTCCCAAAGTGCTGAGATTACAGGCATGAGCCACCACACACGGCCAACATCTTGTATTTTAACAGCTCGGTGACATGTTCAGGTTCCCTACTGGACTGAGAACCCTGGAAGGGCAGGTCTGGGCCCATCTTTCTCCTGCCATGTCCTTGGTGCCTAAAACAGAGCCTGGCACACAGTAGATGCTCACTTAAATGAGCATTAAGCAATCAAATGCTATTTCTTCTCAATCTGTGGTTGAGAAAGCAAAGCTGGGGAAGAGTAGTGGGCTTGTCCACAAAACAAGTGGGAATCAGGGTCAGGATTCAAATCAAATCTGATGTGGCTCATGCCCCAGCATGTCCTTTCACTTCTGCTGTCGGCTCTGACTGTCCTTCCCCACTATGGCTCAGTCTGGCCAGCCTCTCTGCTCCTTGTCTCCCTGAAATGCCCCCCACCCCTGCCACAGCTTCCAGGGAGACCGCACGGGGCCCAGGCAGTCTGGGAGGGCTTCCTGCAGGAGGGGGCTCCTAGACGGCGCGGTGTGCTGGGAGCTGTGTCTGACTGTGAAATGCCGGTTGACTTGCTTGTCTGCATCTTTGCGGGAGGCAGAGGGCATGGCGGGGGGCAGGGGGGCGGGGGGGAACCAGGGCGGGCAAATAGTTTCACACCTGTCCTCACACCTACCCATCTGTCCCAGTGACTTCATCAGGGCCTGAGCTGGGGATGTGGCTGACCTCATCTTCCCACCTCCCAGAGTGTGGTGAGCAGAATCCTGACCTGTTAAAAGTGTCAGCCCCACGCCTGGCCTGAATCTCGGGCGGGCGGCGAGCTCCTTCTGCTCATTATCGGAGTCTCTGCCTGCTGTGAAAGTTCCCCTTTTAGCTGATAAGGAAAGCGAGCCCAGAGAGTGACTTCCGTTGCCCCAGAGACACACAGCGAGGGGTGAGAGCTGAGCTGGTCTCTCCTTGGCCTCTGCCCTGCCTCTTCAGTGCATTCTCTGCAAAGCCACTAGAGGGCGACTGTGAGCCCCGACTCAGGTCCAGTCTCTGCTCTGCCCACAGTCCTCTAAGGCTCCCACCTCCCTCAAGGTCAAAGTCCAAGTCCTTCCTGCAGCCCAGGAGGACCTGCGTGACCTGCCTGATCCCCTCCTTCCCTCCTCTCCTCTCTCTCTCCCCCTCGCTCACTCTGCTCCAGCCACACGGGCCTTCTCGTTATTCCTCTAACACGGCAGGTGCAGTCCTGCCCCAGGGCCTTTGCAGGCTTTGTGCCTGTAGCCTGGGATGCTGTTCCCTGGACATCTTCATAGAGCAGCTTCTCTAAGCAGCTCAGGATGAGCAGGAGAAAACCATTCACAGCGGGGAAGGGAAACGATGAGACGCTGTCTCTCTTTCTTTTCTTTTTTTTTTCCTTTCCTTTCTTTTCCCTCCTTCCCTCCTTTCCTTCCCTCCTGTCTCTCTTTCTTTTCTTTTTTTTTTTTTTGAGATGGAGTTTCGCTCTTGTTACCCAGGCTGGAGTGCAATGGCGCGATCTCGGCTCACCGCAACCTCCGCCTCCTGGGTTCAGGCAATTCTCCTGCCTCAGCTTCCCAAGTAGCTGGGATACAGGCGCGCTCCACCGTGCCCAGCTAATTTTTTATATCTTTAGTAGAGACGGGGTTTCACCATGTTGACCAGGATGGTCTCGATCTCTTGACCTCGTGATCCACCCTCCTCGGCCTCCCAAAGTGCTGGGATTACAGGCGTGAGCCACCGAGCCCGGCCTAATTTTGTATTTTTAGTAGAGACGGGGTTTCACCATGTTGACCAGGATGGTCTCGATCTCTTGACCTCGTGATCCACCCACCTAGGCCTCCCAAAGTGCTGGGATTATAGGCGTGAGCCACCGCGCCCAACAGACGAAACACTTTCTGGTTCCCTTCGTCTCTCCTCCTGAAGAAAGACCTGCCCACCTGGCGAGTCATGATCATGGGACTCCTCCCTCTTCCCTGTGCCTCCGTTTCCCCATTTGTAAAAGGTAACACTTCCCAAATTCGTGACAATGGCTTCTCACCTTTTCTTCCCTTTCCTCATATTCACAGTTATCTAATAAATTTTCCTTTAAACCTCACCTCAGAAACATCAGCTAATATATTTAAAAAATCTTTGTAGCTGGGTGCGGTGGCTCACGCCTGTAATCTCAGCTCTTTGGGAAGCTAAGGCAGAAGGATCTCTTGAGTCCAGCCGTTCCAGATCAGCCTGTAACGTAGCAGGACTCCATCTCTACCAAAAAAAAGGCAAAATGTATCAGGGTGTGGTGGTGCGCACCTGTGGTCCCAGCTACTCAGGGGGCTGGGGTGGGTGGATCGCTTGAGCCTGGAAGGTCGAGTGATATGATTTGGTTCTGTGTCCTCACCCAAACCTCATCTATAATTGTAATCCTCATGTGTTGAGGGGAGGGAGGTGATTGGAGCATGGGGCGGTTCCCCCTTGCTGGTCTCGTGATAGAGTGAGCTGTCACGAGATCTGATGGTTTGGTTTTGTTTTTGAGATGGAGTCTCCTTCTGTTGCCCAGGCTGCAGTGCAGTGACACAATCTTGGCTCACTGCAACCTCTGCCTCCTGGGTTCAAGTGATTCTCCTGCCTCAGCCTCCAGAGTAGCTGGGACTACAGGCACATGCCACCACGCCTGGCTAATTTTTGTACTTTTAGTAGAGTCGGGGTTTCCCCATGTTGGTCAAGCTGGTCTTGAACTAGTGACCTTGTGATCCGCCCACCTCAGCCTCCCAAAGTGCTGGGGTTACAGGGGCGAGCCACCGCGCCCGGCCTGATCTGATGATTTTATAAGTGTTGGAAGTTTCTCCTTCGTCCGGCCATCTTGTGAAGAAGGTGCCTCCTTCCACTTCCGCTATGAGTGTAAGTTTCCTGAAGCTTCCCCAGCTTTTCGGAACGGAGCGAATTAAACCTCTTTCCTTTATAAATTACCAAGTCTCAGGGAAGGTTTTTTTTTTGTTTTTTTTTTTTGTGAGACAGAGTTTTGCTTTTGTTGCCCAGGCTGGAGTACAATAGTGCACTCTCGGCTCACTGCAACCTCCGCCTCCCAGGTTCAAGCAATCATCCTGCCTCAGCGTCCCCAGTAGTTGGGGTTACAGGCATGCACCAGCATGCCCGGCTAATTTTGTATTTTTAGTAAAGACAGGGTTTCTCCATGTTGATGAGGCTGGTCTCAAACTCCCGATCTCAGGTGAGCTGCCCACCTGAGCCTCCCAAAGTACTGGGATTACAGGTGTGAGCCACCGCGCCCGGCCAGGGAAGTTCTTTATAGTATTGAGAACAAACCAATACATGGAGGCTTCGGTGCGCCGTGATTGTGCCACTGCATTCTAGCTTGGGTGACAGAACGAGACCCTGTCTCTAAAAATATAAAATAAAAAAATAAATCTTTTTTTTTTTTTTTGAGACAGAGTTTCGCTCTTGTTACCCAGGCTGGAGTGCAATGGTGCGATCTCTGCTCACCGCAACCTCCGCCTCCTGGGTTCAGGCAATTCTCCTGCCTCAGCCTCCTGAGTAGCTGGGATTACAGGCACACGCCACCGTGCCAGCTAACTTTTTGTATTTTTAGTAGAGACGGGGTTTCACCATGTTGACCAGGATGGTCTTGATCTCTTGACCTCGTGATCCACCCTCCTCGGCCTCCCAAAGTGCTGGGATTACAGGCGTGAGCCACTGCGCCCGGCAAATCTTTTTTTTTTAAATCACGAAGGTGAAAAGAAAATCAGCTTCTCTCACCATAAATTAAAGGTAACTGAAAATACAATTTAGTCTGATTAACCTAAATGGATCCCCTAGTTACTGAAGGCATGACAGGTGGGAGAGACATATGTTACTCCCGCCACCCCAGTGGGACCCAGTTGAGACTGGAGAGAGAGGGAACAGACATTCAAAGGGGTTGCTGTGCAAATGGGGTTTGAGGTGGTTTCATACCGTGACAGACACTCTCTGAAGTCATGTTTCGTTTGTCTTGCTATTTGTTTGTGAGGCGGATTCTCACTCTGTTGCCCAGGCTGGAGTGCAGTGGTGCAGTCTCAGCTCACTGCAACCTCTGCCTCCTGGGCTCAGGTGATTCTTCTGCCTCAGATATTGAGTAGCTGGGATAACAGGTGCATGCCACCACACCCGGCTAATTTCTGTATTTTTGGTAGAGATAGGGTTTTATCACGTTGGCCAGGCTGGTCTCGAACTCCTAACCTCAGGTGATCCACCTGCCTTGGCCTCCCGAAGTGCTGTGATTCCAGGCGTGAGCCACCGCACCCGGCCTGTTTTGTTTGTTTTGTTGATGAAGAGTCTCACTCTGTTGCCCAGGCTGGAGTGCAGTGGCGCGATCTCGGCTCACTGCAACCTTTGCTTCCTGGGTTCAAGTGATCCTCCTGCCTCAGCCTCCCAAGTAGCTGGAATTACAGGCATGTGCCATCACACCCGGCTAATTTGTGTACTTTTAGTAGAGACGGGGTGTCACACTGTTTGTCAGGGTGTTCTTGAACTGCTGACCTCTAGTGATCCACCTGCCTCAGCCTCCCAAAGTGCCGGGATTACAGGCATGAGCCACCACGCCTGCACTGTTTCAGGTTTGTTTTGGTGAGACAGGGTCTTGCTCTGTCACCCAGGCTGCGGTACAGTGCCACAGTCATGCCACTCTACAGCCTTGACCTCCCAGGCTCCAGCGACCCTCCCATCACAACCTCCCAAGTACCTGGAACTACAGGCGTGCACCACCATGCCCAGCTAATTAAAAAAAAAAAAAAGAATTTTTAATGCGCCGGGCACGGTGGCTCAAGCCTGTAATCCCAGCACTTTGGGAGACCGAGGCGGGTGGATCACAAGGTCAAGAGATCGAAACCATCCTGGTCAACATGGTGAAACCCCGTCTCTACTAAAGATACAAAAAATTAGCTGGGCATGGTGGCGCGTGCCTGTGATCCCAGCTACTCAGGAGGCTGAGGCAGGAGAATTGCCTGAACCCAGGAGGCGGAGGTTGCGGTGAGCCGAGATCGTGCCATTGCACTCCAGCCTGGGTAACAAGAGCGAAACTCCTTCTCAAAAAAAAAAAATTTTGGGGGGGGGTACAGATGGGGTCTTGCTGTGTTGCTCAGGCTGGTCTCCAACTCCTGAGGTCAAGCGATCCTTCCTCCTCACCCTCCCAAGTGTTGGGATTACAGACGTGAGCCACTGTATCTGATCTGTCTTGTTTTCTGCTGTGTTCTCAGGACCTAGAACAGGTGCGCACACAGTAGGTGCTCAATAAATGTTTGTAAAATAAACGAAGGAACCCATGTCTGCACTTCCTTAGGCCCGTTGTGCTGGACGGAATATTGACACCTCCTCTGTGTAAAGATGCCCACATCCTAATTCCCAAATCCTGTGCATACGGTACCTCAATTGGCAAAAAGGACTTTGCAGATGGGATTAGTTAAAGATCTGGAGATGAGGTGATGATCCCGGATTATCCGGGAAGCCCAGTGCAATCACAGGGTGCTTATAGGATGGGAGCAGGAGGCCGGGCGGGGGCTCATGTCTGTAATCCCAGCACTTTGAGAGGCTGTTGCAGGCTGATCACCTGAGGTCAGGGATTCGAGATGAGCCTGGCCAACATGGTGAAATCCCATCTCTACTAAAACTGCAAAAATGATGCAGGCCTGGTGGCAGGCGCTTGTAGTCCCAGCTACTCAGGAGGCTGAGGTAGGAGAATCGTCTGAACCCGGGAGGTAGAGATTCCAGTGAGCTGAGATCGCCCCATTGCACGCCAGCCTGGGTGACAGAGTGAGACTCCGTCTCAAAAAAAAAGGTAGAAGGGGAGTTTCCACAGTCAGGTTCAAGCTGAATCCTAGAAAGCATGTGGGCATTAAGTAGGTAAACCAGGCACACATCCAGTGGTCCAGCGATTTTTTTTAGACGGAGTCTCACTCTGGCACTCAGGCTGGAGTGCAATGGCGCCATCTGGGCTCACTGCAACCTCCACCTCTCGGGTTTAAACGATTCTCCTGCCTCAGCCTCCCAAATAGCTGGGATTACAGGCATGTACCACCACGCCCAGCTAATTTTATACTTTTAGTAGAAACAGGATTTCACTATCTTGGCCAGGCTGGTCTCGAACTCCTGACCTCAGGTGATTCACCCACCTCGGCCTCCCAGAGTGCTGGGATTACAGGCCTGAGCCACCTTGCCCGGCCGGAAGACTGCATTTCTAAAACAAAACCCAGAAATTAAGCTAAAAGTTCATTGAGAGAATGGGACAAAGTGACTCACACCTGTAATCTCAGAACTTTGGGAGGCTGAGGCAGGTGGACTGCTTGAGGTCAGGAGCTGTAGACCAACCTGACCAACATGGATAAACCCCGTCTCTACTAAAAATGCAAACTTAGCTGGGCAGGGTGGTGCATGCCTGTAATCCCAGCTACTCTGGAGGCTGAAGCAAGAGAATCACTTGAACCCAGGATTCGGAGGTTGTGGTGAGCCAAGATGGCGCCACTGCAGTCCAGCCTGGGCAACAAGAGCGAAACTCGGTCTCAAAAAATAAATAAATACATAAAAATAAATAAAATAAGATAAAATAGTGAGTGAGAACAGCAAATTGCAGAATGACATATACCTGATGAGAATATTAATATTTATTTATTTATTTATTTATTTTTTGAGATGGAGTTTCGCTCTTGTTACCCAGGCTGGAGTGCAATGGCGCGATCTCGGCTCACCGCAACCTCCGCCTCCTGGGTTCAGGCAATTCTCCTGCCTCAGCCTCCCGAGTAGCTGGGATTACAGGCGAGCGCCACCATGCCCAGCTAATTTTTTGTATCTTTAGTAGAGACGGGGTTTCACCATGTTGACCAGGATGGTCTCGATCTCTTGACCTCGTGATTCACCCGCCTTGGCCTCCCAAAGTGCTGGGATGACAGGCGTGAGCCACCGCGCCCGGCCTAATATTTATTTTTAGTGCACGAAATTACACTGGTCACTGGTCGTGGATAGATGGGTGGAGTTTATACACATATGCATGGGGAGCGGTGTGTGGCTGGAGGTCAGACACCGCTTCGACTTTGGCATTAGTATTATCTCTATTCTTACTCACAAAACAAAACAGACCTGCGTGAAGGATGCACAGGTGTTTGCTAAGTTTGTCTTTACACTTGTCTTTCTTTTTTACGTTCCTCAACATTAGAAAAAAAAATTGTTTATAAGAAAGAAAGTTCTGGAGGATTTAAACAGGTGGAGAGGAAGTGGGAGTTTGTTCCAGCAGAGGTACCACCTTCAGCAAAGGCTTGGAGGCTTCGGTGAACACAGCCTTGGGGAGATTAGAAAACCTAGAGCTGAGGCCAGGCGTGGTGTCTCACGCCTGTCATCCCAGCACTTAGGGAGGCTGAGGCAGGTGGATCACCTGAGGTTGGGAGTTCAAGACCAGCCTGGCCAACATGGAGAAACCTCATCTTTACTAAAAATACAAAATTAGCCAGGCCTGGTGGCACATGCCTGTCATCCCAGCTACTCGGGAGGCTGAGGCAGGAGAATCACTGGAACCAGGGAGGCAGAGGTTGCAGACAGCCAAGATCATGCCATTTCACTATAGCCTGGGCAACAAGATTGAAACTCCATCTCAAAAAAAAAAGAAAGAAAAAGAAAGAAAACCTTTAGCGGAGGCCGGGCGCGGTGGCTCACATCCAAGGTAGGCAGATCACTTGAGGTCAGGAGTTTGAGACCAGCTTGGCCAACATGGCAAAACCTCGTCTCTACTAAAAATACAAAAATTAGCTGGACGCGGTGACACGTGCCTATAATCCTACTCGGGAGACTGAGGCAGGAGAATCACTTGAGCCTGGGAGGCGGAAGTTGCAGTGAGCTGAGATTGTGCCACTGCACTCCAGCCTGGGCAACACAGCAAGACTTCATCTCAAAATAAAAAATAATTTAAAAAAGAAGGCAGCGGCCAGTCACAGTGGCTCACACCTGTAATCCCAGCACTTTGGGAGGCCGAGGCGGGTGGATCACAAGGTCAAGAGATCGAGACCATCCTGGTCAACATGGTGAAACCCCGTCTCTACTAAAAATACAAAAATTAGCTGGGCATGGTGGCGCGTGCCTGTAATCCCAGCTACTCGGGAGGCTGAGGCAGGAGAATTGCCTGAATCCAGGAGGCAGAGGTTGCGGTGAGCCAAGATCATACCACTGCACTCCAGCCTGGGTGACAGACTCTGTCTCAAAAAAGGAAGAAAGAGAAAAAGAGAGACAGGAAGGAAAAGAAAAGAAGGAAGGAAGGGAGAAGAAGAAGAGGAGGAAGAAATGATGATGATGTGAGAGAAAACAGCTTGGCAGCTTCTTTAGTCAGGGTGGTCAGGGAGGGCTTCCTGGAGGAGGTAACATTGGAGCTGAGCCCTAAATATTGAGAACCTAGACCTAAAGATGGGAAAGGATGGGCATGGTGGCACACGCCTGTATTCTCAGCTACTCTGGAGGCTGGGGCAGGAGTGATGCTTGAACCTGGGAGGCAGAGGTTGCACCACTGCACTCCAGCCTGGGCAACAGAGCAAGACTCCGTCTCGGAATTAAAAAAAAAAAAAGATGGGAAAGGAGGAGGAGGCAGAGGGAACAGAAACAACAAAGGCCCCAAGGCGGTGACAAGTGAACAGGCGGTTCCAGCATAGGGTGACCAGGGTTGTCTCAGGGGACACCCAGGGTATCAGAAGCTCTGAGGGGTGAGCCTGGCTCAGGCACAGACCAGGCAAGGTTTCCCGGGAGGAGGCAGCTGCAATGGAGACCTGACTTAACCTCCGTCCAGCCCTGTCACTTGCAAGCAGAAAGGCCAGCAGCCTGCCCGCAGCGTCCCCGAGGGAAAGGGCTTATTCTTTTCCAAGGGAGTGAAAGTGAACAGGACCAACTCTCCATCCATCCGCCTGTTAAATTTAGCCCAGTGCACATGGAACTCGGTTCAGGAACAACAAGAAGTTATAAAAATATAATTCCATTCTTCATCACGGGCAGCAGAGGGAGCGAGGCGGGGAGAGACGGGGGAATTCAGAGGATGGAGAAGGTAGAAAACTCAGAAACGGCTCCGGAGGCAGGGCTGCGGGGAGGCGAGGGTCCAGGGCCCACCTCTGCCCCGGCCCCTACAGATATCCCACACCCCTCCCTCCCCTCTGCCCGAGGGCCCTCCCGGCTTCTCCAGTCCCGCCTCCAGCAGCTGGGGCCCCACATGGCCAGGACCAGACAGGTAAATGTAAAATCTGGAATCCGGCCGGCACGGTGGCTCATGCATGTGATCCCAGCACTTTGGGAGGCTGAGGCAGGCGGATCACCTGAGGTCAGGAGTTTGAGACCAGCCTGGGCAACATGGTGAAACCCCGTCTCTACTAAAAATACAAAAATTGGCCGGCGTGGTGGTACATACCTGTAATCGCAGCTATTTGAGAGGCTGAGGCAGGATAATAGCTTGCACTCAGAAGGTGGAGGTTGTAGTGAGCCTAGATCGTGCCACTGCACTCCAGCCTGGATGACAGAAGCAAAACTTTGTCTCAAAAGGAAATAAAATAAATAAAAATTTAAAATAAAATCCAGAATCCTTGCTATGCCAGCGGCGCTCAACCTCCCATGGCTCCCCAGTGCCCTTGGAAGAAAACCCAAACCCTGCTCTTCCAGACTCACTCTTTGCTTCCAGCCAGGTACAGTGGCTCACATCCGTAATCCCAGCAGTTTGGAAGGCTGAGGTGGAAGGATTGTTTGAGCCCAGGAGTTCAAGACCAGCCTGGGCAACATAGTGAGACGCCATCTCAAAAACTGTATCTAAATCTATATATAAATGTTTTCTTAGGCCAGGTGTGGTGGCTCATGTCTGTAATCCCAGCACTTTGGGAGGCTGAGGCGGGCAGATCATTTGAGGTCAGGAGTTTGAGACCAGCCTGACCAACATGGAGAAACCCCGTCTCTACTAAAAATACAAAATTAGCCAGGCGTGGTGGCGCATGCCTGTAATCCCAGCTACTCAGGAGGCTGAGGCAGAAGAATCGCTTGAACCCGGGAGATGATGGTTGCAGTGAGCTGAGATGGCGCCATTGCACTCCAGCCTGGGTGACAGAGTGAGACTGTCTCAAAACCAAACAAACAATTATGTATATATAATTTTTCAAAAAAAAAAAAAAACACTCAGGCAGGGCATGGTGGCTCACGCCTGTAATCCCAGCACTTTGGGAGGCCGAGGCAGGTGGATCATGAGGTCAAGAGATCAAGACCATCCTGGCCAAGATAGTGAAACCCCCTTCTCTACTAAAATACAAAAAATTAGCTGGGCATGGTGGTGCGCGCCTGTAGTCCCAGCTACTCAGGAGGCTGAGGCAGGGGAACTGCTTGACCTGGGAGGTGGAGACTGCAGTGAGCTGAGACCTCACCACTGCACTCCAGCCTGGGCAACAGAGCAAGACTCTGTCTCAAAACAAACAAACAAATAAAAAAACCAAAAAAACACAAACACTCTTCTGCATCAGTCTCACCTCCAAGCCTAAACCTGGGCTGTTCCCTTGCCCTCCCTTCCGTCCTTCTGGAAATGGAGCCGGAGGAAGAAGTCCTGCCCTTTGTGCTTGTCATCATTAGCTGCCTAAGAGTTACCCCAAAACTCAGAGGTTTAAAACAGCACACATTTAATTAATTTTATTTTTAATGAATTAATATTTTTCCTCATTTTTTAAAATTTAAAATTTTTTTTTTTTAAAGACAAGGTTTCACCATGTTGGTCAGGCTGGTCTTGAACTCCCAACCTCAGGTGATCAGCTCGCCTTGGCCTCCAAAGTGCTTGGATTACAGGCATGAGCCACCATGCCCGGCCATTTTTCCTCATTTTTTAAGAGACAAGGTCTCTCTCTGTCCCCCAGGCTGGAGTGCAGTGGCACGTTCATAGCTCCCTGCCTGCAGCCTCAGACTCCTGAGCTCAAGCAATCCTCCCACCTTAGCCTCCAAAGTAGCTGAGACTACAGGTACATGCCACCACACCCAACTTAAAAATTTTTTTTTGTAGAGATGAGGTTCTGCTGTATTGCCGAGCAATATGGCCTCAAACTCTTGGCCTCAAGCAGTCCTCCTGCCTCAGCCTCCCAAGTAGCTGGGATTACTAGTGGGTGCCACCACACTCTATTGGCATGCTTTTTATCATCTAATAGTTTCTGTGGGCCAGGAGCCCAGGCACGGCTTAGCTGGGTTCTTTGTCTCAAAATCTCCTAAGGCCTCAGTCAAGGAATTAGCCAGGGTTGTGGTCTCATCTGAAGGCTCAACTGAGGCACAAGTGGCTTTTAAATTTATGCAGGTAAGAGTTGGCAGCATTCTTGGCAAGGAATCGAGAAGGTGGCCTTCTCCATGAGAGAGAGAGATCAGCAAAGTGAAAGTCACAACATGAGGGAACTTTCATCCCAGAAGAAATAGTCCGTTCGCTGTATTCATTGGTTAGAAGTGAGACACAGGTCCTGCCCACATCTGTTGGGGATTACAAATGAGGATGTGAATACCAGGGGGCAGGAACCACTGGAGGGCAATTCTAGAAGTCCACCTGCCACATCAAAGGAGCTCTGCCCAGGCCGGGCGTGGTGGCTCACACCTGTAATTCCAGCAAATTGGGAAGCCGAGGCAGGCGGATCACGAAGTCAGGAGTTTGAGAGCAGCCTGGCCAATATGGTGAAACCCTGTCTCTGCTAAAAATACAAAAATTAACTGGGCATGGTGGCAGGCACCTGTGGTTCCAGCTACTCGGGAGGCTGAAGGAAGAGAATGGCTTGAACCCAGGAGGTGGAGGTTGCAGTGAGCCCAGGTTGTGCCACTGTACTCCAGCCTGGGCAACAGAGTGAGACTCTGACTCAATAAAAAAAAAAAAAGGCAGCTCAGCCCAGCCGTGGAGGTAGGTGCAGGAGCTTGTAAGCAGCCTGGCTGCCCAGTAATTGAGTCTTCATTAAGAAGATTATTTATGATCACGCAGTGGAATATCATACAGCTAGTAACAGTTATCAGGGTGGGCCAGGCACAGTGGCTCAATCCTGCAATCCCAGCACTTCGGGAGGCTTAGGTGGGTGGATCAAGAGGTCATGAGTTCAAGACCATCCTGGCCAAGATGGTGAGCCTCATCTCTACTAAAAATACGAAAATTAGCCGGGCATGGTGGTGGGCTCCTGCAATCCAAGCTGCTCGGGAGGCTGGGACAGGAGAATCGTTTGAACCCAGGAGGCAGAGGTTGCAGTGAGCCGAGATCACACGTCTGTCCTCCAGCCTGGGCAACAGAGCTAGATTCCATCTCAAAAACAAAAAGTCCCTCCCCTGCCCTTGTGGATCTGATGCTCCAGTAGGGAAGATGGAGGGTTAAGAAGATAAATATATAAGCCCCAGGTGGGAGGGGTGTTATGGACAAAATTAAGTACAGTGGGACAGGGTGGTTTTAGGCAGAGTGTTCAGGGAGGGCCTCACGGAAGAGGTGACATTTTGGATGGACCTGAAGGAGATGAGGGGGAGCCATGCAGAGATCTGAAGGAAAAACAGTCAGACAGACAGAGGGTGCGACCAGTGCAAAGGCCCTGGGGCGGGATCGTGCCGGGTCTGTTGGAGGAACAGCAAGGAGCCCCGTGTGGCCTGCAGTGAGCCAGAGAAGAGCGCGGGGAAAGAGAAAAGAGGAGCAAGAAGGAACCAGAATTCACTCTGGTCTTGAACTCCTGACCTCACGTGATCCACCCACCTCAGCCTCCCAAAATGCTGGGATTACAGGTGTGAGCTACCATGCCTGGCTGCATAGTTGGGTTTGATTTTTTGTTTTTTATTTTTTTGAGATGGAGTCTCGCTCTGTCACGCAGGCTGGAGTGGAAGGTCCACCTCCCAGGTTCAAGCATTTGTCCTGCTTCAGCTTCCCAAGTAACTAGGATTACAGGCGCCCACCACCATGCCTGGCTTTTTTTTGGCGGGGACAGGGGACTGAGTTTTGCTCTTGTTGCCCATGCTGGAGTGCAATGCTGTGATCTCGGCTCACCACAACCCCTGCCTCCCGAGTTCAAATGATTCTCCTGCCTCAGCCTCCCGAGTAGGTGGGATTACAAGCATGTGCCACCACACCGGCTAATTTTTTATGTTTAGTAGAGATGGGGTTTCTCCATGTTGGCCAGGCTGGTCTCGAACTCCCAACCTCAGGTGATTTGTCTGCCCCCACCTCTCAAAGTGCTGGGATTATAGGTGAGCCACCACGCCCAGCCTCATGCCTGGCTAATTTTTATATTTTTAGTAGGGTTGGAGTTTCACCATGCTGGCCAGGCTGATCTCGAACTCCTGACCGCAGGTGATCCGCCCACTGTGGCCTCCCAAAGGGCTGGGATGATAGGCAGGAGCCGCCTCAGAGCAGGGACTTTTGGTTCTTTTGTTTTGTTTGCTGCTGCATTCCCATGCTAGCACATAGTAGCTGCTCAGTAAACACTCATTGAACAAATAAATTGACACACACAGATTCTTTGACAAATGTCTGCCTCCTCATAAGGCTGGAGCTGCCAGGAAGACAGGGCCAAGTCTGCTTTTTTTTTTTTTTTTGAGACGGAGTTTCACTCTTGTTACCCAGGCTGGAGTGCAATGGCGCGATCTCCGCTCACCGCAACCTCCGCCTCCTGGGTTCAGGCAATTCTCCTGCCTCAGCCTCCTGAGTCGCTGGGATTACAGGCACGTGCCACCATGCCCAGCTAATTTTTGTATTTTTAGTAGAGACGAGGTTTTCACCTTGTTGACCAGGATGGTCTCGATCTCTTGACCTCATGATCCACCCACCTCGGCCTCCCAAAGTGCTAGGATTACAGGCGTGAGCCACCGCGCCTGGCCTGTTTTTTTTTTTTTTATTTAAGTTTTTCTGGTTATAAGTTTATTCAATGCAAACTAATCTCCAGTTTTACCAAGATGGCTGACCACGTTCACCACCACATCCGCCTCTAAACTGGAATTCGGTTGCTGGCCCGGCCCCAGCCTTGCTGTCCTGGCTAGTACCAGGGGGCACAGTGCTGCCGCATCAGTGGGTCTCTGTTGGCTTCCCCGCTTCCCCTCTTCGGAGTCTTGCAGGGAGCTCACCCTCCAGACGTTTAGGCTGAGGTCGGCTGGTCTCTGGACGGCTGTGGCAGGCACACTCTGGACAGAGGTCATCACGGGGACACTGGATACCCTCAATGGTAAGTACCAGTAAAAATGTCTCCAGGTGGCCAGGAACGGTGGCTCACGCCTGGAATCCCAGCACTTTGGGAGACTAAGGTGGGTGGATCGTGAGGTCAGGGGTTCAAGACCAGCCTAACCAACATGGTAAAACCCCGTCTCTACTAAAAATACAAAAAATAATTAACCAGGTGTGGTAGTGGGCACCTGTAATCACAGATACTCAGGAGCCTGAGGTAGAGATTCGCTTGAACCCGGGAGGCGGAAGTTGCAGTGAGCCAAGGTCGCACCACTGCACTCCAGCCTGGTTGACAACGAGAGATTCCATCTCAAAAAAAAAAGAAAAGTTCGTAAATGGCAATTAGGTTCTTCTTAGCCATCAACATCTCTGCAATTGTCGGGGCCGGGACCGGGGCAGGAAAGGGGCCGAGTGTGTTTTTGTCCCTACTGTTTCTTTCCCTAGTAAATGAATGTCCTGCTATGACTGAATCTCTGTTCTGCACTCTGGGGTCCCTAAGACCGCTGAGGGCCATGGTGAGGATTCTTTCCCAGCCAGAGAAACATAAGATCCCACATATCAGCACCCCATTTTTTTGGAAACCCCCAGACCCTGGACAGCAGTGGTCTGGATCGCGACTGTCAGCTTCATCTCCGTTGCTAGGCAACCCCAGTGCTGTCCTCCACCCCCACCTCCCCGCATTCACACTTATTTCTTGGTGAAAGAGACAAGCTTCCCAGCCGCCTCACTCCAAACCCGTGTGCCCCTGGCTACCCTTTCAGAACAAAATTGGCCTCTGGAGGAGGGTCGCACACGAAGCTGGCCCCTCCCCACCTCCCATCCTCCTATTCCACCTCCTGGGAATAGATCTATTTTTTTTTTTCTGTTTTTGAGACAGGGTATTACTCTGTTGCCCAGGCTGCAGTACAGTGGCACAATCTCGGCTCACTGCAACCTCCACCTCCCAGGTTCAAGCAAGTCTCCTGCCTCAGCCCCCTGAGTAGCTGGGATTACAGGCATGCATCACCACGCCCAGCTAATTTTTTTTTTTTTAATCAGAGACAGGGTTTCGCCATGTTGGCCAGGCTGGTCTTGATCTCCTGACCTCAAGTGATCTTCCTGCCTTGGCCTCCCACAGTGCTGGGAGTACACGCATGAGCCACGGCTCCCAGCCACCTTCTGGGAATGGGAATAGATGTGCATAGTGGTTCCCATGATTCGACCTCCTGTGTTCTAAAGTCAGAAGCACCTTCTCTATGTTGGCTGGCCTCACTGTCACCGAGGGAGGTGGCACAGCCATTGCTACTACACAGAGGAGGACACTGAGGCCCAGAGACGCAGATTCAAGTGTCTCAATCACACAGCAAGGGTCGGGCCCCTGGAACTCAAATCTGGAGTCGGTGGGGACTCCCACTCAAAGCTGCAAGGGGTCCCAGGCCAGGTGCTGTGTGACCTCTGGGAGGCTCCTTGCCCTCTCTGTTCCTCCCCAGCCAGCCAGGGAGAAGATGAAGCCTTGAGATCCATTTCAATTCCATCTCCCTGGGTCGGGTGTCCTGGCATATGCCTATAATCCCTACGCTTTGCGAGGCTGAGGTGGGAAGACCATTTGAGGCCAGGAGTTCAAGACCAGCCTGGGCTATGTAATGTGATCCCATCTCTACAGAAAATCTAAACATTTGGCTGGGTGTGGTGGCTCATGTCTGTAATCCCAGTACTTTGGGAGGCTGAGGCCGGGGGATCACTTGAGGTCAGGAGTTCGAGACCAGCCTGACCAACATGGTGAGACCCCATCCCTAAAATACAAAAATCAGCTGGGCGTGGTGATGCATACCTGTAGTCTCAGCTACTCAGGAGGCTGAGGCAGGAGGATTGCTTGAGCCTAGGAGTTTGAGGCTGCAGTGAGCTATGATCACACCCACTGCGCTCCAGCCTGGGCAACAAAGGGAGACTGTGTCTCAAAAAAATAAAAATCTGCATCTCCCATCTCTGCCTCAGTACCTGGGAGGCAGGAGTGGGTGGGGGATCTGGAAGTAGCAGAGAGGGGGCGCCGCCGTACAGAGGGGAATAAGAAAGATGGGGGGGAGGGAATAAGGACAGAGTGGGGAGAGAGAATGAGAAAGAGAAGGGGGAAAGAGAGAAAAGAGAGAGAATGAGAAAGACAGAAGTGGAGAGAGAGATAAAGAGAGGGGGAAGGGGCCGGGCGCAGTGGCTCAAGCCTGAAATCCCAGCACTTTGGGAGGCCGAGGTGGGTGGATCACGAGGTCAACAGATCGAGACCATCCTGGTCAACATGGTGAAACCCCGTCTCTACTAAAAATACAAAAAATTAGCTGGGCATGGTGGCGCGCGCCTGTAATCCCAGCTACTCAGGAGGCTGAGGCAGGAGAATTGCCTGAATCCAGGAGGCGGACGTTGCGGTGAGCCGAGATCGCGCCATTGCACTCCAGCCTGGGTAACAAGAGCGAAACTCTGTCTCAAAAAAAAAAAAAAAAAGAGGGGGAAGGAAAGAGGAGGAAGAGAAAGACACAGAAAAAGAGAGAGAGAGAGAGGCGCGTACAGTGGCTCACTCCTGTAATCCCAGCACTTTGGGAGGCTGAGGTGGGTGGATCATGAGGTCAAGAGATCGAGACCATCCTGGCCAACATGGTGAAACCCCGTCTCTACTAAAAATACAAAAATTAGCCGGGTGTGGTGGTTCGTGCCTGTAGTCCCAGCTACTCAAGAGGCTGAGGCAGGAGAATCGTTTGAACCCAGGAGGCGGAGGTGGCAGGGAGCTGAGATTGTGCCACTGCACTCCAGCCTGGGCAACAGAGCAAGACTCCATCTAAGAAAAAATGGAAAGAAAGAAAGAAAAAGAGAAAGAAGGAAGGAAGGAGGAAAAAGAAGGAAAGAAGAAAGAAAGAAAAAGAAAAATGAATGAAAGAAAAGAAAGAGCAGGAAGGAAGAAAGAGGCAGGGAGGGAGAGGGCAAGAAGAAGATACAGACACAGAGAGGCCTGTAGAGATCCAGAGATACACAGAGATCAGGCGAGATGGGGAGATCCTCGTGGAGAACTGGGAGAGAGGGAGAGATGTGGCCTGCCCTAGGGACTCAGAGTGCTGTCCGGATCATAACTGCTGAAGTAGCTTCTGGGGGTTCTTTCATCAGGCATCACTGGGTATTCGGGCGAGTCCTGGCCAGTGCTAGAGCCCAGAGGTCTCCCAGAGTCCACCCTGAAGCCCCTCATGGTCAGGCTGGGGCAGAAGGAACCCAGAACTGTGTGGGCAGTGCCCACAGGGGCTCAGGAAGAGGAGCTGCAAGCAAAGTTATTGAGGGCAATGGATTGCCGGGGAGAAAAGGCTTTGGGGAAAAGCATTTCTGGTAGAGGGGCCAGCATGTGCAAAGGCCAGGTGGGGGTGAAATAAAGTTGGTGCAGTTGGACGAGGCAAGATTATCCTGTGTCTCATGCGGGAACAGGTGCTGGGAAGGGGACAGGAAGGAGATGAGGCAGGAAAGGGCTCCAGGGTCAGGTACCCCAAGATACAGGCACTGGGGCTCAGAGAGTCATCTGTCCCGATTGGGATCATGAGGAGCCACGAGGATGTAGGGAAGTAAAACTGGACACAGCTGGACACTGAATGAGGGGTCAGGGCTGGGGCAGAGGAGAATCCTGGGAACTCAGAGGGGAGGAGAGTGGGGGTGGCAGACACTGAGCCCTGGGATAAAACGGGCTGAGAATCCCACCTCCAAAATATTTGGGATGGCGGGGCACGGTGGCTCAGGCCTGTAATCCCAGCACTTTAGGAGGCTGAGGCGGGAGGATCACCTGAGGTTGGGAGTTCGAGAGCAGCCTGACCAATACGGAGAAACCCTATCTCTACTAAAAATACAATTAGCCGGGCATGGTGGCGAGTGCCTGTAATCCCAGCTACTCAGGAGGCTGAGGCGGGAGAATCGCTTGAACCCAGGAGGCAGAGGTTGCACTCGGCCTAGATTGTGCCACTGCACTCCAGCCTGGGCGAAAGAGGGAAACTCTGTCTCAAAAAAAAAAAAAATTATTCTAATATCAACTAACTCATGAGCAATGTCAAGTTGACTCTGACTGGCAGGTCTCCAGCTCCAGCCTAGGCTGGACCCACTGACTTTGGCCAAGTCAGGCCTCCTCCCTCTGGCCTGCACACCTGACCCTTTCCTGGGGCTGGGGACCCCCGTCACTGTCCCCTCACCTTGAGCCTCTACGGCAGGGAGACTACTGTCTCCCCTGAACTCACTGACTGACGCCTCAGCTCTGAAGGCCTAATTGTGCATGAAATCCAATCAAATTATCAGGCCCTGATGAGCAATTCCCTAGATTATTTAGCTCGGTAAAGTAAACAGTGACACTAGCCGTCTCGTTTTCTGCGAGCTCATTTTGAGATCGGGCTGTCGACAGAGGCCCCTCATTACCTGCAGGGTAATGGCAGGCTCCCAAACGCTGTCACTGGTGAGGTATTTTGCATCCCGAGTGGTGGGAACAAGGGAGAGGACGGGAGTTCACAGTCTTCAGATGTTAGTCCCGGAGGGACCCAGTCCTGTGCTACCAGTGGGGAAACTGAGGCCCAATGCAGCACGTGCCTGAAATCGCACAGAGAGTTAGGGTCTCTGGAATCCACCTCCACATCTGGCATTCCTCCAGGAGGATGGTGACCCACGTGGCACACACTACCCCTGTCGTCATCTCCATCCCTAGGTGTGCCAAGGCAGAACTCAAATATGGGATAAAAGTGACATGCAGAGGCTGGGCGCGGTGGCTCATACCTGTAATACCAGCACATTGCGGGGACAAGGCGGGCGGATCACGAGGTCAAGAGATGGAGACCATCCTGGCCAATATGGTGAAATTCCGTCTCTCCTAAAAAATACCAACATTAGCTGGGTGTGCCTGTAATCCCAGCTACTTGGGAGGCTGAGGCAGGAGAATCGCTTGAACCCGGGAGGTGGGGGTTGCAGGGAGCCGAGATCTCGCCACTGCGCTCCAGCCTGGCGACACAGTGAGACTCCGTCTCAAAAAAAAAGGGACATGTAGAGTGGAGGAAGGCTGCTGGATGCACACATCATAGGTCCTTGTCTCACTGGGAGGAACAGAGAGATGCTGATGAACTTCTAGTTATGGGAGCTCAAGAAGAGCCTGGGCAACATGGTGAAACCCCATGTCTACTAAAAATATAAAATTAACCGGGCATGGTGGCACGCACCTGTAATCCTAGCTGCTTGGGAGGCTGAGGCAGGAGACTCACTTGAACCCGGGAATCAGAGGTTGCAGTGTTCTGAGACTGCACCATTGCACTCTAGCCTGGGCAAAAAGAGTGAAACTCCATCTCAAAAAAAAAAAAAAAAAAAAAAAGGAAGGGAGGGAAAGAGAAAGAAAAAGAAAGAAAAGAAAGGAACAAAGAAATTCTGACAAATTCAGCAGGAGGTTGAAGAGAAGGTGAAAAGGAAGCAGCAGAAAAAAACTCATGTTAACTTTATACAATCAAAGAAAGTGATTAAAATAAAGCCAAATATGTTGGCAAACACAATAAATATAAATGAATTAAACTGATCACTTAAAAGACATAGACTGTCAGATTGGATGCATAGAAACAACAAACGAAATCCACGTGTATGTTCTTTTGAAGTCACACACCTAACATGAAATAATGCATCATCAGCAAGTAAATTACGAGAAAAAAGAAATGAGATGGTTGGAACTTTATAGGCTAAAAGAGATTTTAAGGCCTATCAACCAAATACACGTGTGAATTATATTTGGCTCATGCTTCAAATTATTTAAAAAAATGACACTTCTGATATAATTAGAAATTTAAGGCTGATGAGATATTTGCTAATATTATGAAATTATTGCTTTTGTTTGTTTTTGTTTTTGTTTTTGAGACAGAGTCTCACTCTGTTGCCCAGGCCAGAGTGCAGTGGCACAATCTTGGCTCACTGCAACCTCCACCTCCCTGGTTTAAATGATTCTCCTGCTCCAGCCTCCCAAGTAGCTGGTATTACAAGCACTTGTCACCATGCCCAGATAATTTTTGTATTTTTATTAGAGACGGTGTCTCACCATGTTGGCCAGGCTGGTCTCAAACTCTTGACCTCTAGTGATCCACCTGCCTAAGCCTCCCAAAGTTGTGGGATTACAGGCATGAGCCACCACGCCCGGCCATTGTTAAAACTTTAAGCATAGTCCTTATATTTTAAAGATACAAATGGATTATATCTGTAATACCAGTCAGCTCTTTGGAAGGCCTAGGAGGGTGGATCACTTGAGGTCAGGAGTTCAAGACCAGCCTCACCAACATAGTGAAACCCTGTCTTTACTAAAAATACAAAATTAGCCAGACATGGTAGCGGATGCCTGCAATCTTAGCTACTTGGGAGCCTGAGGCAGGAGAATTGCTTGAACCTGTGAGGTGGAGGTTTCAGTGAGCTGAGATTGCATCATTGCACTCCAGCCCAGGCAACAAGAGCCAAACTCCGTCTCAAAAAAAAAAAATTACAAATTGAAAAACTGAAATATTTATGAGACAGTTATATGATACCTAGAATTTTTTTCTTCCTTCCTTCCTTCTTTCTCTCTCTCTCTTTTTTTTTTGAGATGGAGTCTTGCTCTGTGGCCCAGGCTGGAGTGCAGTGGCATGATCTTGACTCACGCAACCTCCACCTCCTAGGTTCAAGCAATTCTCCTGCCTCAGCCTCCAGAGTAGCTGAGACTACAGGCGCACACCACCACGCCCAGCTGATTTTTATAATTTTACTAGAGACGGGGTTTCGCCATGTTGCCCAGGCTGGTCTCAAACTCCTGACCTCAGGTGATCTGCCTGTGTCAGCCTCCCAAAGTGCTGGGATTACAGGGGTGAGCCACCGCGCCCGGCTTCTCTCTTTCTCCTTCCTTTCTTCCTTCCATCTTTCTTTCTTTTCCTTCTTTCTTCCTCTTTCTCTTCTTTCTCTTTCTCTTCTCCTCTCCTCTCTCTTTCTCTCTTCTCTCTCGTTCTCTCTCTCCTCTCTTTCTCTCTTCTCTCTCTCTCCTCTTTTTCTCTCTCTCTGTCTCTCTCTGTGTGTCTCTCTCTCTTTCTCTCTCTCGCTCTCTCTCTTGCTGTCTTTCTCTGTCTCTCTGTCTCTGTCTCTCTTTCTGTCTCTCTCTCTCTCTGTCTGTCTCTGTCTCTCTCTCTCTCTTTCTCAAATGAGGTCTTTCCCTAGAGCCCACTCTGCAGTACAGTGGTACATGGTTCATTGCAGCCTTGAACCTCGGGGTTCAAGTGATCCTCCTGCCTCAGCCTCCTGAGTAGCTGAAATTGCAGGCATACGCCACCATGCTTGGCTAATTTTTGTATTTTTATTTGAGACGGGGTTTCGCCATGTTGGCCAGGCTGGTCTCGAACTCCTGACCTCAGGCAACCCGCTCACTGCGTCCATGTCAGCACAGGTGTTTTGGATGAACAAACATGCTTCTCTCCACAATCCCACCTTATTCCAAGCCTCAGCTTCCCCGCCCTGTGAAATGGGGTGGTTCTCCCACGGAAAGCGCGGAGTGGGGGCTTCACATACACAGCCTCCCCCCCTCAGCGCAGGCCCAGGTGGAGGAGACATCGTCATCCCAGGATTGATTGTGTCCCTGCCTCTGGGATCAGACTCCGGTTCCACTGGGCGTTCAGATCCTGAATTCCAGGTCTCAGGACTGAGCCCCGGAGCTCTGAGCTGGGGAGACCCTGAGCTGGGGGCACTCAGCTGGGCTGTGGGGGTGTCTGAAGTACCAGCTGGGGGAGGGGGAGGGCTGGGGACCGGGACAGGGTTAGCACCCCAGAGCCCAGGGGTGCCCTGGAGAGGAAGAGGGGAGGGGGATGGGCTAGGGGCTTCTCGCCTGTCTCTATCTCTCCATCTCTTCCTGAGTCTCTTTCTAGGTGTCTGTCTCTGACTTTTTCTGTCTCTAGGTCTCTCTGAGATTTGTTTGTCTGTGTTTTTTGAGATGGGAGACAGTTTCGCTCTTGTTACCCAGGCTAGAGTGCCGTGGTGCGATCTCGGCTCACCACAACCTCCGCCTCCCGGGTTCAAGCGATTCTCCTGCCTCAGCCTCCCGAGTAGCTGGGATTACAGGCGCTCGCCACCATGCCCAGCTAATTTTTGTATCTTTAGTAGAGACGGGGTTTCACCATGGTGACCAGGATGTTCTCGATCTCTTGACCTTGTGATCCACCCGCCTCGGCCTCCCAAAGTGCTGGTATCACAGGGGCGCGCCACCGCGCCCGGCCAGCTGAGTCTCTTTTCATCTGTGACTCCCTGTTGATCTCTGTCGGTCTGTGTTTTCTTGTTTTCTCTCTGTCTTTTGAATCTACCTTTAGCTCTTTCTTTCCCTCTCTGTCTCTCCAAGACTCTGTCTCTATCTCTCTGTCTCTCTCTCTTTTTTTTTTTTAAACGGAGTTTCCCTCTGTCTCCCAGGCTTGAGTGCCTCCTGGGTACAAGCGATCCTCCTGCCTCAGGCCCGCCCCCCACCCCGTAGCTGGGACCACAGGCCCCTGACACCATGCCCGGCTAGTTCTCTCTCTGCCTGTCTCTCTCTGCGTCTCTGTCTCTCTGAGTCTCCTTTTATCTCTGTTTTTGTTTTTTGTTTTGAGACGGAGTTTCACTCTTGTTACCCAGGCTGGAGCGCAATGGTGCGATCTTGGCTCACTGCAACCTCCGCCTCCTGGGTTCAGGCAATTCTCCTGCCTCAGCCTCCTGAGTAGCTGGGACCCAGGTGCATACTACCACACCTGGGATTTTTTCTTTTTTTCCTTTTAAAGACTGGGTTTTGCTATGTTGCCCAGGCTGGTCTCAAACTCCTGGGCACAAGTGAACCTCCTGCCTCAGCCTCCAAAACTGTGGGATTTAAGGCAGGACCCAGCATGCCCGGCCTGATATTGATAAATACTTTTTAAATTTTATTTATTTATTTTTTGAGACGGAGTTTCGCTCTTGTTACCCAGGCTGGAGTGCAATGGCGCGATCTCGGCTCACCGCAACCTCCGCCTCCTGGGTTCAGGCAATTCTCCTGCCTCGGCCTCCCGAGTAGCTGGGATTACAGGCACGCGCCACCATGCCCAGCTAGTTTTTGTATTTTTAGTAGAGACGGGGTTTCACCTTGTTGACCAGGATGGTCTCGATCTCTTGACCTCGTGATCCACCCACCTCGGCCTCCCAAAGTGCTGGGATGACAGGCGTGAGCCACCGCGCCCGGCCTACTTTTATCTCTGACTCTCTCTGTTTGTCTGTGTTTCTCTCTGTCATTGTCACCCTCTGTGTGAGTTTCTCTGTCTGACCCCAGCTCGGCTTCTCTGTGTGGGTCTCTTTCTGTCTCTCTTTGGTTCTCTCTTTCTCTCCTCACCTCCTCCATCTCCCCCTCCCAGGCTCTACTTCTTTTGCTTTTTTCTTCTTTTTTTTTTTTTTTAGAGACAGGGTCTCGCTATGTTGCCCAGGCTGGAGTGCAGTGACTACTCACAGGCGCGATCCCACTACTGATCAGCACGGGCGTTTTGACCTGCTCTGTTTCCGACCTGGGCCGGTTCACCCCTCCTTAGGCAACCTGGTGGTCCCCGCTCCCGAGAGGTCACCATATTGATGCTGAACTTAGTGCAGACACCTGATCGGCACAGCGCACTACAGCCCAGAACTCCTGGGCTCAAGCGATCCTCCCGCCTCAGCCTCCCGAGTAGCTGGGACCACAGGCACGCGCCACTGCCCCAGGCTGTACTTCTTCCCCCCCCTCCTGCTGGGTCCCGGTGGGGACCCCCGCCCCGCCTCCACCCTGTCCTTCTCTGGCAGTTTCAGCTCTTCCCCTCAAACCCAGAAAGAGCAGCCAGGGGCCGGGATCACGCCTGTCATCCCAGCACTTTGGGAGGCCGAGGCAGGCAGATCTGGAGGTCTCGAATTTAAGACCAGCCTAGCCAACACGGTGAAGCCCTGTTTCTACTAAAAATACAAATATTAGGCTGGTCCGATGGGTTATCGGAACTTATTAACATTAGTGTCACTAAAGTTGGTGTACAACCCTTAACTGCTAAATTTGACCGGCTTAAAAAAGAATATTAGCGGGGCGTGGTGGTGGGCGCCTGTAGGCCCAGCTACTTGGGAAGCTGAGGCAGGAGAATCGCTTGAACCCAGGAGGTGGAGGTTGTAGTGAGTTGAGATTGGGCCACTGCCTTCCACCGTGGGCCACAGAGCGAGATTCTATTAAAATAAATAAATAAATACATTTTTTAAAAAGAGAAAAAAAATAAAAAGAAAAAGAAAAAAAGAAAGAAAGGGAGCCAGGCAGGGCCAGGGCATCCAGCCGGCCTCTCTGCCAGCAGGACTTCCCCGTCCCCAGCCTGATCCCCAGGGACTCTGCCCGGCCCCCCCCCCACGTCCCCCCGGCCTCCCTCAGCGCTTCTTCCCTTCCTCTGCCTGGAGGTCCTCAGTTACTGCTGCTGGCACGCAGGCTCCAGAGGAAATCCGCAAGTCACAGTTCTCGAGGCTCCCTCTTCTCCTCTGTCTTTGCCCCAGGTCCTCTGAGCATGAAACACTCCCTGTCCCTGAGAGAACAACGCAGTGGGTGCTTCATAGTCGACTGCAGAATAAACAAACATTTAGTGAGTGCCTACTGTGTGCCAAACAGTATTCGAGATACAGGGGACACTGTGGCGTTCAAGACAGACAGAAGCCGGCCCTCCTGGAGTTGACGTTACCGAGCAGGACGCAGATGGGAACCAGCACACATTGTACCATGTTGAATGGTGCCTGCCTGGAAAAAAAAAAAGAAATTTAACATTACATACACCTCCCTTGAGCCCAGTAGCTCATGTCTGTAATCCCAGCACTTTGGGAGCCTGAGTGGTTCACTTGAGGTCAGGAGTTCGAGACCAGCCTGGCCATCATGGTGAAACCCCATCTTTAAAAAATTAATTAATTTTAAAAACTTCAAAACTCGCTAGGTGTAGCGGTAAGCACCTGTAGTCCCAGCTACAAGGGAGGCTGAGGCAGGAGAATTGCTTGAAACCAGGGAACAGAGACTGCAGTGGACTCAGGTTTTGCCACTGCACTCCAGCCTGGGCCTCAGAGCCAGACTCCATGTTGAAAAAAACTAATTACTTAAAAAAACAGGCCTGGCGCGGTGGCTCACGCCTGTAATCCCAGCACTGTGGGAGGCTGAGGCGAGTGGGTCACAAGGTCAGGAGTTGGAGACCAGCCTGGCCAACATGGTGAAACCCTGACTCTACTAAACATGCAAAAATTAGCTGGGCGTGGTGGCACAAGCCTGTAGTCCCAGCTACTCGGGAGGCTGAGGCAGGAGCATCGCTTGAACCTGGGAGGCAGAGGTTGCAGTGAGTTGAGATTGTGCCACTGCACTCCAGCTTGAACAACAAGACAAAAATTAGCTAGGCATGGTGGCAGGTGCCTGTAATTCTTGCTACTTGGGAGGCTGAGGCAGGAGAACCACGTGAACCTGGGAGGTGGAGGCTGCAGTGAGCTGAGATCGCACCACTGCACTCCAGCCTGGGCAACAGAGTGAGATCCTGCCTCAAAAAAAAAAATTATATGCACCCCAGATCCCCAGAATGTGACCTATTTGTAAATAGGGCCTTTGCCGCTGTAATTGGTTCAGGACCTCGAGATGAAATCCCACCTTCAGGCTTCGTGGGACTTTGCTATGTTATGCTGCTTTGGACAACCCATACCTAGGGACTAATTCAATTTTTTGTTTTGAGATGGGATCTCACTGTCACCCAGGCTGGAGTGCAGAGGCACAATCACAGCTCACTGCAGCCTAGAGCTCCAGGGCTGAAGCAATCCTCCCGTCTCAGCCTCCCACGTAGCTGGACTATAGCTAACTTTTTTATATTTTTGAGATGAGGGTCTCACTATGTTGCCCAGCTGGTCTTTAACTCCTGGCCTCGAGGGGCCCTCCCACTTCAGCCTGAGAAACCACTGGGATCACAGGTAGGAGCCCCCTAGCCCAGGCTGGACTTGTTCTTTTATTCCATTTTTTTTGAGATGGAGTCTTGCTCTGTTGCCCAGGCTGGAGTGCAGTGGAGTGATCTCAGCTCACCGCAACCTCTGCCTCCCGGGTTCAAGCGATTCTCCTGCTTCAGCCTCCTGAGTAGCTGGGATCACAGGCGCCTGCCACCACGCCTGGCTAATTTTTGTATTTTTAGTAGAGATGGGGTTTCACCATGTTGGCAAGGCTAATCTTGAACTCCTGACCTCAGGTGATCCACCCACCTCGGCCTCCCAAAGTGCCAGGATTACAGGTGTGAGCCACCGCGCCCAGCCTCATTCTTAACCAGGCCTCAACAGTCCTCCTCCCTTCCCTTTCTCTGGACTGAATTTCAAGTCAGTGTATGTGTTTGCTTCCTGCAGGAAGCCCACCCTGATGCCGCCTCTGGCTCCCACTAGAGGGCATCTTGTCTCTGCAGTTTCCACCACAAGGCCTCGCACACAGTTGGTGCTCAGTAAATGTCTGCGGCTTGCATGAGTTAGGGGCTGCTCGCCCCCATCTGCAAATAGCCCTGGCCTAATGATAAACGTAACGAGCTCACACACGTGGACTCAATTTGACAGGCAGGTGGGCCCCGGTGGCCACGTGACCCCGCCGCGCTCAGCCCAGCGCCTGTGCCCAGGGCAGCGCACCGCCTCCCCTTTAAAGCAGGCCTTTTACTTAGGCGGGCGCTGCCAATTCTAATTGATTGTCTGCATCCCTGGGGGCACTCGAGTTCCCGAGGTCAGCAGCTGGGCCGGGTCCAGGCCGAGGCAGGCGGGAGGGAAGCCGGCTCCGGGAGAGAGAACAAGGCGTGGAGGTTGGACCTGCTAACGTGCTCCCTCCTCTGGCCCCCGGGACCTCCAGGCTCAGGTTCCCAGGGCTGATGTGGCCCCCACCCCAGACGCGTGCAAGCTGCTGGTATGTGTGACGTTCGCGCACCTGGTCCTGCCGAGAACACGTGTTGACAAACCCACAGGTCCAGAGCCAGAGGTGGTAGCACATAGGGGTTGTACTTGGGGGCGGGGGAGGGGGTCCAGTCTAACAGCTCTGGGCCTCGAATTTCCCGTCTATAAAATGGGATGCTAATACTAACACCTTTTCTGTGTTTTTGTTTTTGAGACAGAGTTTCGTGCTTGTTACCCAGGCTGGAGTGCAATGGCACAATCTTGGCTCACTGTAACCTCTGCCTCCCGGGTTGAGGCGATCCTCCTTGCCTCAGCCGCCCGAGTAGCTGGGATTACAGGTGCGCGCCACCACACCCGGCTAATTTTTGTATTTTTAAGTAGAGACGGGGTTTCACCATGTTGGTCTGGCTGTTCTGGAACCCCTGACCTCGTGATCCGCCCACCTCAGCCTCCCAAAGTGCTGGGATTACAGGCGTGAGCCACCGCGTCGGGCTAGCAACCGGATTTGCAACCCGACTTCCTGAAGCTGTTTCCAGCTTCTCAGCCTCTCTGGAGAAGCCTCATTACTCCTCTAGGGCTGAAGACACAAGAACCTGCAGCCTCCAGGGCTCTGACACCAACGCATCAAAATCACAATCAACAACTTCCACATGGAGACCCTGGGCTTAGACCTTGGGCTGTGAGGCCCTGGCTGCTGGCTGTCATTTTAGCCTTGTGAGCAGGGGGATGACTGTCTCTGGAGCAATTGGAAAATTGCCCGAAGCATCAGGAACTTGTAATGACCCTCATTAGGGTACTGATTTTTTTGTTGTTGCTTTTTTTTTTTTTTGAGACAGTCTCACTCTGTCACCCAGGCTGGAGTGCAGTAGCATGATCTCAGCTGACTGCAGCCTCCACCTCTGAGTTCAAGCAATTCTCCAGCTTCAGCCTCCTAAGTAGCTGGGACCACAGGTATGCGCTGCCACGCCCAGCTAATTTTTGTAGTTTTGGTAGAGATAGGGTTTTGCCGCATTGGCCAGGCTGGTCTCGAACTCGTGACCCCAAGTGATCCGCCCGTCCCGGCCTCCCAAAGTGCTGGGATTACAGGCGTGAGTCTCTGTTCCCGGCCTGGTTCTTTTTCTAGTAAAATTCTGAGAGCCATCAACACTGGCTGTCCCCTCCTAAATCTGCTCCAATGGGGCTCTCACACACCCTGCGCCTGTTGAAGTTCTCGGCCCCACAGGAGAGGGATTTCGTGTGCTCCGTTCTCTGCTGAATGGACGCCCGGTGCCTAAAAGAGCACCTGGCATGCAGCAGGTGTTCAGTACATGTTTGCTGAAGGAGTGGATGGCTGGATGCTCTCTTAGATGCCGCCTTGGAATTGATTCCAGAATCCTTCTCTACCTACTTGGAACTGACTCCAGTAGTGTCTGTCCCACCCACCACCCTCTCACCCCATCTGCCGTGTGAACCAAGCTTAGAGCTCCCTACAGGGGAAGGGTGAGAAACAACCCATCCATCCATCAGTTCACCAGTCATCCATATATCCATTCACTCATCCATTGATACATGCACCGATAATCCATACACCCACCCACTAACTCATCTATTCATCCACCAGTTATCCATATATCCATCCACCTCCCCATCAATCCAACCATCCATCCATCCATCTACTCCATCTAACCATCCATCCTTAATCCATATATCCATCCACCCACCCATCACTTCCTCCATCTATTCATCTATCCACCCACCCATCCATCCATCCATCCAACTACTCACCCATTCATCCACCTACTCATCAGTCCATCCATCTATCCATCCATCCATCCATCCAAATCCATCCA
>CM052668.1:3354794-3392990 GCA_028533165.1 Leontopithecus rosalia | reverse complement strand
TAGTCACCTGCTCTGTCCTGGGTTACCCCTGGTTACCTGCTTTGACCCGAGTCACCTTTAGTCACCTGTTTCATGATCATCTTTCCCACCGAAACTGCTCACCCCACTGCTCTGGCTCGTACCCTGGCTCTCTTTAAGAAAGACAGTTGGGGGCTGGGCGCGGTGGCTCATGCCTGTAATCCCAGCACTCTGGGAGGCCGAGGCGGGTGGATCATGAGGTCAAGAGATCAAGATCATCCTGGTCAACATGGTGAAACCCCGTCTCTACTAAAAATACAAAAAATTAGCTGGGCACGGTGGCGCGTGCTTGTTATCCCAGCTACTCAGGAGGCTGAGGCAGGAGAATTGCCTGAACCCAGGAGGCGGAGGTTGCGGTGAGCCGAGATCGTGCCATTGCACTCCAGCCTGGGTAACTAGAGCAAAACTCCGTCTCAAAAAACAAGAAAAAAAAAAAAGGAAGTCGGAATTAGCTTGGACTGTGCCGTCCAACCATAGCCCATAGGGGAACGCACAGCAGTAGGGACTACCTGCATCAGGGATAAGGACCCCTTCCCTCTCCTGTTCAAGTGTGCTGTTGTCATTGCGCCATCTGTGAGATGCACCCGTCTCTAGAAGTAAATTGCCTTGCTGAGAAATTTCGGGTTCTAGTGCTAGTTCTTTTGTAGTACTGAAAATTTATTTCTAACAGAATGACTGGAGAGGGCAAAGAACAGGTCAAAACGGGGATAAAGGGGGGATAAAGGGGAAAGAGTTTGGAGTCCTCCTTTATTCTTCTCTCTCTCTCTCTCTCTCTCTGTATATATATATATATATATATATATATATATATCCTCCATAACTGGCTCCTGCTTCTCTTTCAGGTGTCAGCTCAATGTCACCTCCTCAGAGAGACCCTCCCTGATGTATCCAGAGAATTGCTGCCCTTCATTTTCTTTCATTCTTCTTCTTATTATTATTATTATTATATGTTTTTTGAGACAGGGTCTTGCTCTGTCGTCCAGGCTGGGGTGCCGTGGCATAATTACACTCACTACAGCCTCAACCTCCCAGGCTCAACTGATCCTCCTGCCTCAGCCTCCTGAGTAGATGGGACCACGGCACTTGCCACCATGCCTGGCTATTTTGTCTTATTTTTATTTTTTTAATTTTAATCCTATTTATTTATTTATTTCGAGATGGAGTCTCACTTTGTCACCAGGCTAGAGTACCGTGGCGTGATCTCGGCTCACTGCAGCCTCCCTCCTGGGTTCAAGCAATTCTCCTGCCTCAGCCTCCCGGGTAGCTGGGACTATAGGCACACACCACCATGCCAGCTAATTTTTGTATTTTTAGTAGAGACGGGATTTCACCATGCTGGCCAGGATGGTCTTGATCTCTTGACCTCATGATCTGCCTGCCTCAGCTTCCCAAAGTGCTGGGATTACAGGCATGAGCCACCGCACCTGGTATCTATTTATTTATTTTTGAGACAGAGTCTTGCTGTCACCCAGGCTGGAGTGCAGTGGCATGACTTTGGCTCACTGCAACTTCCATATCCCAGGTTCAAATGACTCTCCTGACTCAGCCTTCCAAGAAGCTGGGATTACAGGTGCATGCCACCATGCCCGGCTAATTTTTTGTAGTTTTAGTAGAGATGGGATTTTGCCATGTTGGCTAGGCTGGTGTCGAACTCCTGACCTCGGGTGATCCATCCGCCTCAGCCTCCCTAAGTGCGGGGATTACAGGCATGAGCCACCTCAGCCTCTTTCATCTCTTTTCTTCCTGGTCTTATAATAATCTGAAATCATTTTAGCCACTTACCTGTTTCCTCATTATCTGTCTGCAAATGCCTGGAGAGGGCAGAGATGCTGGCCGCTTGATTATGCCTGGAACGCACCTCAAGGGCCTCAGTTTCTCCATCTGTAAAGCAGGATGTGGAAGTGTAACATGTTGCTCCCTGGGGAAGCTGCCGGCCTCATTTATCATTAAAGTTACTATTTTCCTTGCAAACTGCTTGCCTGGTTCTGTAGACTCTTGTAATCGATATGCTAATTGATGCAGATTTTATGTAAATGACACGGATGTTTATCTCTACCTAGAAATTCCCCGCTGGCCTTGGGGATCCCCGCAGAAGCTAGGGAGGGGATAGAGCTGTCTCAGCCTACGTCCCCCGGGGACCCACCCACACTTAAGTGGGTAAGGGTTGGGGGAGCAGTCTTGGAGAATCTGGAACCTCCCTACCCCCTCCCCCTCTCTGGCCTCCAGGGTTTGCCCAAAGGCCAGCAAATCTCTAGACCCTGGGGTGGGGACGGGGATGGGGGATAAGAAACCTGGAGTCCCAGGGGAATGACTGAGACAGAGACAGTAAGAGCAAGAATGAGAGATGAGGAAGCAGGTGGAGAGATGGACCAAGAGACAGAGATGAAAGGACAGAGGCTTGAGGGCAAGGAAGCTCCCCCTGCAGCCTCAGAGCAGGCTGCGGATCAACTGCAGAGGGACCTGCCCCACCATGCTTTTGGAGGAGGGGGTGACCTTCCCATCTCCATCCTGGACGTAGCCTATTGGAATATCCTGGATGGGGAAACTGAGTCCCGATAAGGAGAGCCACCAGCCTCACCATCATGGCATGGCAGGGGCAGGGAGGCTTCCTTGAAAGTCTCCTGAACCTTACCAGACACTTACAGAGTGCCTACTGTGTGCCAACTCTACGTTGGGCGGTGCCGGACACCACCTTGGCCGGGAAAGTTCAGGGGCCGGTCCTGGGGCTCCCAGTCTACTGTGTGGGATTCAAACTGAGGCATTTACCTTGGGAATAAAGGAGGACCAGGTAAACCTGTGGGAGAGTGAGTTTGCAGAAGGCTAGGAGGAGAGAACAGCCTGTGCAAAGGTCCTGAGGCAGAGTAGAGCGTGGGGCCGGAGAGGAGCTGAATGAACTCCAAAGGCTCCCTCACCTGCCTGTCCTCCCCTCCTCCCTTTCTCCCCCTCCTCGTTCTGCTCCAGCCACACGGGCCTCCTCACTGTCCCTCTGACATACTGGGTGCGGTCCTGCCCCAGGGCCTTTGCACGGGCTATGCCCACCCACCTGCTATACTCGTTCCCTACGTGCCTGCGTGATTTTTTTTTGAGTATCATTCCGTTACCCAGGCTGGAGTGCAGTGGCACGATCTTGACTCACTGCAACCTCCGCCTTCTGCGTTCCAGTGATTCTTGTGTCTCAGCCTTCCAAGTAGCCGGGATTACAGAGTGTGATACTGTGCCCAGCTTATTTTTGTTTTGTTTTGTTTTGTTTTTTTGAGACGGAGTTTCGCTCTTGTTACTCAGGCTGGAGTGCAATGGCGCGATCTTGGCTCACCACAACCTCTGCCTCCTGGGTTCAAGCAATTCTCCTGCCTCAGCCTCCTGAGTAGCTGGGATTACAGGCACGGGCCACCATGCCCAGCTAACTTTTTGTATTTTTAGTAGAGACGGTGTTTCAACATGTTGACCAGGATGGTCTCGATCTCTTGACCTCGTGATCCACCCGCCTCGGCCTCCCAGAGTGCTGGGATTACAGGTGTGAGCCACCGCGCCCGGACTATTTTTGTATTTTTAGTAGAGATGGGGTTTCATCATGTTGGCCAGGCTGGTCTCGAACTCCTGACCTCAGGTGATCCTCGGACTCCCAAAGTGCTGCATTACAGGTGTGAGCCATTGTACCCAGCCTGTTGTTTTGTTTATTTGAGACAGTTTCACTCCTGTTGCCCAGACTGGAGTGCAATGGCATAATCTCGGCTCACCACAACCTCCACCCCTGGGGTTCAAGTGATTCTCCTGCCTCAGCCTCCTGAGTAGCTGGGATTACAGGCACACGCCACCGTGCCCAGCTAATTTTTTGTATTTTTAGTAGAAACGAGGTTTCACCATATTGACCAGGATGGTCTCGATCTCTTGACCTCATGATCCGCCCGCCTCAGCCTCCCAAAGTGCTGGGATTACAGGCGTGAGCCACCTCGCCCAGTCTGTTGCATTTTTCAAGATTTTTTTCTGTGCTTGCACGGTGCCTCTCTTCCTGCACGCCAGTTCTGGTTTTCTTTCTATCTTTAAAGAAAAAATGTGGTAAAACAGACAGCACAGAAAATTCACTATTGAACCGTTTCTAAGTGCACAGCTCAGCGGCATGAAGCACATTCACGTGGTGCAACTGTCACCCCATCCTCTCCGGAACTTTGTCCTCTCCCCAAACTGAAACGCTGGCTTCCCAAACTGAAACCCCATGAAACTCTCACTTCCCAAACTCACTTCCCAAACTGAAACCCCACGAAGCACTCACTCCCCGCCCCCTCCCAGCCCCTGGCACCCCCCCTAATTTCTGTCTCTGTGAATCTGACGACTCTGGGGACCTCCTAGGAGTGGAATCGCGCAGGATTTGTCCTTCTGCGTCTGGCTTATTTCACTGGGCGTGATGTCCTCAAGGCTCGTCCGCATCCGAAGCCTGTGATGGCTGCGTCGGATTCCACCGAGTGCCCGGAGCGCCCGTTTGCTGCCGTGAACATGGGTGAGCAAGGAGCTCCGGTCATCTGTTTTTATCTCTCTCTTGACAGTGCCCCACACAGCCTTACGGGGCATCAAAGCTCCTTCCCACAGCTTCCAGGAGAGGATGAAGATGAGGGAAATTTACCAAGAGGAAGAACGAATCTCAGGGCCTCCCCCTGGGAGAGGAGATTGCTTATCTTTATTAAGCACCTACTATGTGACAGCACCTACTACTTTGTGTGTGTGTGGTGGGGAAGAGTCTCATTTTTCTGCCAGGCACCAGGCTGGAGTGAAGTGGTGCGATCTCGGCTCACTGCAACCTCCGCCTCCCAGGGTCAAGCAATTCTCCTGCCTCAGCCTCCCAAGTAGCTGAGACTACAGGCACCCGCCACCACACCCAGCTAATTTTTGTATTTGTTAGTAGAGATGGGGTTTCACCATGTTGGCCAGGATGGTCTTGAACTCTTGACCTCATGATCTGCCTGCCTTGGCCTCCCAAAGCGCTGGGATTACAGGTGTGAGCCACCACGCCCAGCAGGCTTTTTTGTTTTTTTAATGGAGGGACAGAGTCTCGATCTCTTGCCCAGACTGGAGGGCGGTGGTGCTATCTCAGCTCACTGCAACCTCTGCCTCCCAGATTCAAGCCATTCTCATGCCTCAGCCTCCCAAGTAGCTGGGACTACAGGCATGCCCCACCACGCCCGGCTAAACTTTTTCTTTTTTTTTTTTTTTTTTTGCTGGGATTACAGGTGTGAGCCACATCGTCCAGCCTAGGCCCCGGCCTATTCTGGAATGTTCTCACCTTAAACAGCTTGCTCACAGCTGGCAAGTGGCAAAGCTGGGGGTTGGATGCCAACCCCCAGTGTGTGAGCTGCAGAGATCACATCCAGTCTGCCATCTGCTTGCTTGCCTCTGATGATGGGCAGCTCACTACCCCCTCACTGATTTTAGATGAAAGAAAATAGGGGGTGGAAAAGAGCTGCCCCCTCCAACTTGGGGTGACCAGGGGAGACCTCTCTGTGTGGTGCCCACTGGACTGCAATGGGAAGCCTAGGGGAGGGGAGCTTTATTTTTATTTTTTTATTTTTTAAGACAGAGTCTCGCTTTGTCACCCAGGTTAGAATGCAGCGAGACCATCTCGACTCACTGAAACTTCCATCTCCCAGGTTCAAGGGATTCTCCTGCCTCAGCCTCCTGAGTAGGTGGAATTGCAGCCATCAACCACCATCCTTGGCTAATTTTTTTGTGATTTTAGTAGAGATGGGGTTTTGCCATGTTGTCCAGGCTGGTCTCGAACTCCTGAGCTCAGGCAATCTGCCTGCCTCGGCCTCCCAAAGTGCTAGGATTACAGGCGTGAGGCATCGCACCCGGCCAGAGGGGAGATGTTGAATGTGGAGAATGTGACGCCTGCCCCTGCCCAAATGACACTCACCTCCCGTGCCTCAGTTTCCTCTCTGTACCGAAGGACAGGCCCCAGGGAGCTTGAAGGTCCCTGGACGTCCTCCCTTCGCCCACAAATTCCGGTTATGAGACCGGGTTGCCACTGTCTCATTTGCATATGCAGATTATACTTTGGGGGAGGGGGGATTCTAGGCCAACCCAGGACACACATGGGCCTTTCTGGGGGATTTCTCAGTTTCTGAGAGGAGGAAGCCTTGTAATTGCTCTAATTTCAATTTATAAATCAGATGCAGGTCCTCCTGCTTCCGTCTCTAATTTAATGTGTCTGCATGCAAGCGTGGTGTCTTGGGCCTCCGTACTGAGGGGCTGCAGAGGGGGGGTCTCAGGCACAGTGGGGACCACTGCCTGCCTGGCTAAAAGTCTATGGAGCGCCCAGAGCCTGCATATATAACCCTCTCTCAGTGAGCCGGGAGGCAGAGAGGTGCAGGGAACTCAGGCTGGCTATGGGACCGGGAGTCCCGGGTTCTGGGTTCAGGTCCTTGCCTCCATTTAAAACAGGCAAAGCACCTGGAGCTGGGCGGTGCACACAGTAGGTGCTTAGTAAGTGCTTCTGAGGTTTTTATTTCCATGGATACCTCTGCTGCATACTGGAGAGGTGGCCACCATTATGTCCTGTTTTGCTAAAGACAAAAATTAGTGGCCGGGCGCGGTGACTCACGCCTGTAATCCCTGCACTTTGGGAGGCCGAGGCAGGTGGATCACAAGGTCAAGAGATCCAGACCATCCTGGTCAACATGGTGAAACCCCGTCTCTTCTAAAAATACGAAAAATTAGCTGGGCATGGTGGCGCGTGCCTGTAATCCCAGCTACTTGGGAGGCTGAGGCAGGAGAATTGCCTGAACCCAGGAGGCGGAGGTTGTGGTGAGCCGAGATTGTGCCATTGCACTCCAGCCTGGGTAACTGGAGCGAAACTCCGTCTCAAAAAAAAAGAGAAAAATAAGTGCCCCGGTCTCATTCTGTGATCAACCGCACCTCAGTTTTCCCTTTGATACCATGAAGGCAGGCCCTGTTGAAATCTCAGACTCCCACTGATTCATTCATTCACCACATTTGTCGAGTGCCCACTGTGTGCTTGGCTGTGTTCTCAGCCGCATGACACAGCGGAGTCCTGGACAGACCCGGGAACTCGACTGTCTGGGGAGGAATTGGAAGGTAAACAAGTAAATGCATTTTAAAAAGTCCTGTTGGTGCAAAGTTGAGCCAAGCCGTCAAACGGGGTAAAGGGAGATGAGGAGGGTTTTTTTTTTTTTTAGATGGAGTCTCCCTCTGTCACCAGGCTGGAGTGCAGTGGTGTGAGCTCAGCTCACTGCACCCTCACCTCCCAGGTTCCAGAGATTCTCCTGCCTCGGCCTCCCAAGTAGCTGGGATTACAGGTGCAAGCCACCACCCCCAGCTAATTTTTGTATTTTTAGTAGAGACAGGGTTTCACCATGTTGAAATGGTGAAACAGGATGGTCTTGATGTCTTGACCTCCAGCTCTGCCTGCCTCAGTCTCCCAAAGTGCTGGGATTAAGGCGTGAGCCACCCAACCTGGCCCATTATTTTTTATTTATGTATTTAGTTTAGAGGCCAGGTCTTGTTCTATTACCCAAGCTGGAATTCTAGCTCACTGCAGAGTGATTACAGAAATGAGGGGAGGCTGGGGAAACATTTGAATTGAGATTTGGGGTAGGTGACAAAAGAAGCCATTTGGACATCTGGGGAAAGAGTGCACCAGGCAGCGGGGACATGCAGTGTCCAGGCCCTGGGACAGTAAAAGCTCTAGGCAAAACGTATACACTCAGAGACACTGGCTGTCCCAATAAAGTTGTACCCTTGACTTTTCAGAATGGAGCTGCCTCCTCCAGGAAGCCCTCCTGAATCTTCAGTGACAATCATGATTAGGCTGAAGAAGCAAGCAGGGAGACGGTGCATGTCAGGGTCAAGGGAACCAGGCAGGGGGCAGGGAAGAGGGCTAACAGACGTCACTCACTCACCCCAGGTTACACTCACTTTCCTTACGATCCCTCTGATTAGGGGATCCCTGAGCCACTGGGAATTCTTCCAGGACAGCAGCAACTTCTGCTTAAAAACTGGGGTTCAGGACAGGCACAGGGCTCACGCCTGTAATCCCATCATTTTGGGAGGCCGAGGCAGGCTGATCACAAGGTCAGGAGTTCGAGACCAGCCTGGCCAATATGGTGAAATCCCATCTACTAAAAATACAAAAGTTAGCCAGGTCTGGTGGTGGTCGCCTGCAGTCCTAGCTACCACAGAGGCTGAGGCAGGAGAATCGCTTGAACCCGGGAGGTGGAGGTTGCAGTGAGCCGAGATCAGGCCACTGCACTCCAGCCTGAGCACCAGAGCAAGATTCTGTTTCAAAAAAAAGCTGGGGTTCAAATCCTGGCTCCACCGTTTCCAGGCTGCGAGATCAAGTCAGGGCTCTCTGGGCCTCTGTTTCCACACTTGAAAATGGAATCATAGCAGTAGCTGGGTTCTAGAATATGTCAGGTCATCATTACCTTTATTAATATATGAGCAATACGGGGCATATTTTGGGCGGCAGACCCAGGGGTGCTGTGTGGTTTTTGGAAAGGGCTCCACCCTCTCTGGGCACCAGACTCCCCCACATCCTCTCAGCAGCTCCGGGAGGGTGTTGGAGGTTGCGAAGGGGTCCTCAACAGAATCCACCCCCCCCACCACCATCCCACCAAGAGGCCAGGGTCAAAGAACAGGGAGCGAGGAAGGGTCAGGACCACGGGGCCCCTGCTCCCCCAGCCCGGGGCTCCGGGCGGTTAGCTCCGCGGAGGACCAGCTGGGCAGATTTAGCCGGCGCATCTGCCGCCTGAGCAGCTGCCGTTCTGGGGGGGCCGGAGGGGGATTTGGGACGAGGGAAAAATCTGTCCGAGGAGAATCGCGTCTGCGCGGCCCAGCTGCTGGCTTGAGCTGGGGGGACACCCCGAATCCGCTCGGACCCCGGGCCCCTCCCCCGCCGCGACCGCCCCCACGTGCCTCTAGGGGAGGGGGCGTCTAGGAGGTCCTGACGTCACACGTGGCCCCAGCCAATCGGAGCTGCCCTTTCGGAGCCCCCAGGGGATTCCCTGGCCTGAGCGGGGACCCGGGGTGCAACTCGGAGCGAGGACCCCCAGCCTGGGCTTTAAGAGGGCCTGCAGCTGGCCGGGGAAACTGAGGCTGGGGGCCATGGGGAAGGCATGGGACTCAGGCGACCTCTCTGAGCGGCTGCCCGTGAGCCAGACTCCAGCCCGGCCCAGAGAGGGACAGGGACCCCCGGGAGTCACACAGCAGGGCGGTAGGCGGGTGGCCCTCACGGGGACACGCAGGCATTGGGGTGGGGCTGGCTTCCCTGCTCCGCAGGCGCCAGGCAATAAGGGGCCGGGCTCAGCCTCACCCCATCCCGGGGTCCCCGAAGGCCTCCTGACCTCCTCCGGGTCTCCCCGGGCACCCTCGGACCCGGGGCCGCAGCCCGGGCCGCACTGGGAAGAAGGTGTCGGTGGCCGCTGGCGCCCGCAAAACCCGCACTGGAATCCACCCGGTCGGAGCAGGACGGGAGCGCTGCGCTGCCAATGCGCCCACCCAAGCCGGGGAAACTGAGGCCCAGCAGGGCGGAGCTTTGCTCACAGTCCCACAGCGGGGAGGGCGCTGCTGGCTCTGGTGACCTCGGGCGAGGCCCTGCCCCGCCCTGGGCCTCCCTGGCCCATCCTGCCACTGTCCTCCAGGTCAGGCCTCAGACAGCCAGGAGCCCTGTGCGGGAGGAGGGAAAGGCCCGGCCTGACCTTGCCCGGGTCCAGGACATGAAAGACCCATTCATGGTCGTATTAGCCTGGGTGGCAGCTGAGCCACCGGTGGGGGTGGGGCCTCCCTCAAGGCCTTTGTCCCTGAGGTCTGTCTGCCTGGAGCACCCTCCCTGCACACCCCCTGCCCCCACCCCTGTGCCTGGACCTCTGGTCCCTCTAAGGCCCCCAAGTCACCTCCTGGAAGTCCTCCTGGACCCGCAGCCAGTCTGTCTCAGCCTGCAGTTCTGTGCCCACTGGGTTCTGCTTCCCGGGGCGAGACAGAAGGCAGGGGGCAGATTTGTCTTGTTGACAGCTCAGTCCAGGATCTGGTACACAGTAGGCCCTCAATAAATGTTTGTTGAATGAATGGGGTGCAGAACTGCCCAGCCGGGCACAGACAAGAAGGCAGGAGAGGGAGGGGATGCTGGGGGCTGGGCACAGCGCAGGGGATGGGGTGTAGGTGGGAGGATGCAGGTTCTAGACCCCAAGCCTCAGAGCTGAGGCCCCCAGTGGGCAGGATGCATCCTGGGGTGGGGGCTGGACACCAGCAGGTGCCTTGGCTGATTTGCCTGGGATGCTGGGGCGGCCGGAAGTCGGGAAGGGCAAAACCACAGGCAGGAAGGCCTGGCTGCTCCCGGAGGTTTGTGGTCACCAGGATGGCCCTGGGCACCCACCCAGGACCTGGAAGACCCGGGCTGTCTCCACGGGTGCCGGGGAGCCTGAAGATTGCCCTGGGCCTAGAGTGGCCTGGGGAGTGGGATTCAGGTCCTGACACCCAGTCCCCACTGAGTGGCTGCTGGAAGCCTTTCCACAACCTGCCTGGACCCCCTGAATGGCGGGAGCCAGGGATGGGGCGTAGGGGCCCCAGCACACAAAGTCATGAGTTACATAACAATAGAGTATTTGGCCAGGTTCAGTGGCTCATGCCTGTGATCCCAGCACTTTGGGAGGCTAAGGCGGGAGGAACGCTCGAGGTCGGTAGTTCAAGACCAGCCTGGGCAATGTAACGAGACCCCAGTCTCTACAAATAATAATAACAAATAAAAAAAATGTATCCGCTCCTCCCCCACTTCTCTATTGTCTATCTAAATTATAGAAAAACAGAAAAGAGGCCCAGCTCAGTGGCTCACGCCGGTAATCCCAGTGCTTTGGGAGGCCAAGTCAGGTGGATCACCTGTGGTCAGGAGTTCAAGACCAGCCTGGACAATATGGTGAAACCTCGTCTCTACTAAAAATACAAAAATTAGCCAGGGGTGGTGGCTCTGTAATCCCAGCTACTTAGGAGGCTGAGGCAGGAGAATCACTTGAACTCAGGAGGCAGAGGCCGCAGTGGGCCAAGATCATGCCACTGCACTCCAGCCTGGGGGACAGAGCAAGACTCTCTCTCAAAAAAAGAAGGAAAGAAAAAGATAAGAAAAACAGAAAAGACAAGAAACATGAACGTTTACAGAGCATCTGTGTGTAGAGAGGCCAGAGCGGCCAGGACAGGACTCAGTCCAGTGGGGGAGACGCACAGGGTCACATCCACGTGGGGAGGTACTTTGGGCAGAGAGGGGCACAGAGGCAGGGAGAGGGGCCCTGTGGTCCTGAACTCATTGGGAGGGTCAGGGAGGTTACAGGAAGGTGTCCGAAAAGCCCAGGCTCTGTCCCAGGGTCTCAAATTCATGGGGTCATCTGCGGTCATCGAAGAACTCCTTTCTGGGCCAGGCCCCGCTGGGCGCTGGCGAGAGAGGGACGGGTCCAGGAGATCTCTGCAGCCAGTCTGCTCAGGTTCGAATGCCCCCGTGGCTCTCTAACTGGGTGACCTTGGACAAGACCTCCCTGTGCCTCAGTTTCCTGAAGTGTCAAGTGAGTGTCGCTAAGTGGCATGCTTGTGGATTGAAGGAACGATTTCCTGTATGAAGGGGGCCACCCAGACCGCAGGATTCCTGACAGCCTCATTGACCCTGGGGATGCGAGTTTGAACAGAGGGGACCAGGACAGGAAGTTGGGGCAGCTCAATTAATAAGCCCGCCACCGGGACGAAAGCAGGGTGACCCCCTTGGGTCTCCCCCCCGAAACCCACCCAAGCGCCTCCCACCGGCTCCGCCCTCCGCTCCGCGCCGCGCTCGCTCCGGGCCGGGTTTTGCGCGGCTCCAGCCCAGCTTTGGGGAGGTGGGGGGGTTGCTGGAAAGGGGGGGCGGAGGTGGCAGAGTCGCGAGTCGCAGCGGCGGCCGCGGCGGGCGGAGGAGATGCGGCCGCGGCGCGCCCCCGGTCCGGCCGCCGCGCAGCGCCCCCCCCGGAGCCGACGCCAGCGCGCGGGGGGCCGGGGCTGAGCCCCCTCCCCGAGCGCAGCGCCGCGGGCCCGGGGGCGGGGAGAGCGCGCGCCCCCAGCCCCCTCCGCAGCCGGGGATGCCGGGCTGAACGGCCCGGCCGGGACAGGTGCGCGCACGGACCCCCCCGGCCCGCGCCCTCCCGCCCTCGCGCCTCCCGCCCGCGCACTCGCGGCGGCCGCGGCTCCGAGGTAAGCGCCCGGGGCGTCTGCGGAGGGGGCCGGGGGAGGCGCGGGGATGGGGGCGTCCGTCCGCGCGCAGCTGGGGGCCGAACGGCTGGCTGGGGTGGCCGGGGCAGGCGCTAGGACTGGGGGGCCTGCGGGCCCTGCCACCGGGAGGAGACGGATTTGGGGCCGGGGAGGGGGTTTGGGGAGCGCCGGAACGCGGGTGGGGGGGCGGATCTCAGCCACGCAACTGGGGAGGGGACCGGATTGGAGAGGGGGTCTCTGGCCGTAGGGAGGGGTCCGTTGGGGGTCCGGTGGCATCGCTTTGGAGGGGCTGGGTTTTGGCCTGGGGCGCTCCCGGAGGCTCCATTATGGGGGTGTCTAATGGCACCGCAGCGGGGGCCTGGGATTGCTGACTGGGGGCTGTGCAGCTAGGTTGGGGGTTCTGTCGGCTCCGCAGCGGGTGGAGATTTTGCCCTGGGGGGGGCCCGGAGGAGACACAATACTGAGGCTCGCGGCTGCGCCCGCTGGGGAGCTGGATTGGGGCCCAGGTGGGGGGCTCGGGGCAGGCAGGGGCCTGTTGGGCCGGGGTGAGGGGTGGCTTTGGGGGCGAGGAACTGAGAGCCAAGTCGAGGCGACCCGGGGCTGCCGTGGGGGTCCCGGCACCGAGAGGCCCCTCCGCCCCACTTCGCGTCCTGCCGCCGCACCTTGGGCGCCCGAGTCCTCTCCGGCCTCCTGTCCAGCCCAGAGCAGGACGAGTCCGGGGTCCAGGCCGCGGGGCAGGGGTCGCGGTGGTGTTGCGGGGGAGGGCCGGCCGGCCCGGATCCCCCCCGCTGCAGTGGAGGCCTGGGGGTTCGGGGCCCCCCAAGAGCTGACAAAAGGACAAAGAAAACGTCTCTCTCGAAGCGCGCGGGGATGGGTGGGGGGCGCCGAGTGTGGCCCCCTCCCGCGGCCGCTGATTGGTCCCCGGGGCGGGGGTCACGTGGCCCCCCGTCCTGCTCTCCGCCCCTGGGCGCCCCCCGAGTTTGGGGCGCCTCCCAGAGGGGGCGCTTCCGTCATCATCCTCCACCTCTGCCCCGGCCGGGTTAATGCTGGAGCCGGGAGCGTTTGCCAGGAGTCCTGGGGTTGGGGGAGGGATCCTCAGATCCTCGCTCCCCGCCCCCGTGTGGCCCTCTCGCGGAGGTCTTTGACGTCCTCTACCTGAGGTTGTCATCTTTGACCCCCAGACTGCAGCGGAACTGGGGCTTGGAGTGACAGGGGTGCGCTGAGGCCTTGGGGGTCTGGGTGTGGGTTTAAGGAGGGAGGAGGGACTCCCGGCTGCGGTGGGGGGTCCCTGCCCCATTTGTAAAACTGCATTTCTGTTTTTCTGCATTCGTTCAGCTTGTCAGAAGGTCCACATTCCCTCTCCAGAATCAAAAGTCAGGACCCTTGCTCCCAAGCCCTCCCCCACATCCCGGGGGACCGGCTTTGTCAGGGGCCGGTCTTCACAATCCACCTGCACCATCCATCTCTTCAAACTCCGCTTAGGGAGAGTCCAGGCTGTGGCGGGGGGTGGCTGGGGCCGAGGCTGAGTCTGAGTCGGGACCCACCTGGGAGGGGGTCTAAACTCTCCGGGAAGTTGTCTGGGACTCACTGCCATCCACACAGAGACGCCTCGGATACTGGGTAGGTTGGCAGCCTGGCGTCGGCCTCTGGTCTGCTCTGAACCAGCCCATTCCCAAGAGCAGGTGGGGAAACTGAGGCCCAAGGAGGCCGCTGAAACCCAGGAGCCGTCCTGCATGGCAGCTCTTCACCAAGGGTTGCCCTGAAGCCCCGCTCCTCCCTTCGTCCCCTTGACTCTGGGCCGTACGGGATTCAGACCTGGAGCTTTGAGAGAGACCTGGCTGCGGGGCCTGGCGTGCTCTGGGCTTCCGTCTTCCGAAGAGATGTTCTTTGATTTTAGACTGGAGTGGAGGGAGGTGAGGCAGGAAGGGGTCACCTGAGACGGTCTTGATCTTACCGGCCCCATTTTGCCTCTGGTTCCCCCACCAGACTCCGCTGGGGCTGAGCCCCCCACAGGATCTTAGGGTCCCTCTCCTCTCCGCTGCCTGGCGGTGAGTTGTCTCCAAGCCTAGGTATCGAGTCCCCCCAGGAGGGTCCTTTTCCCCTGAGACCTCAGTCCTCGCCTGTGTCCGACGGGCATAGAAGGGGCTGGAAATGTGGTGTCCCCTCTGCAGTGGCCACACCGCGCTGGCGGCTGGACTCTGCCGGGGTTATCAGGGCTGGGCCTAGAAGATAGAAATCAAACTGCCCTTGGAAAGGTGACCATGACGTCAGCCTGTGGGACAGGTGAGCTGGGTCCCCGGGGGCTGAAGGATGTCACCTGTCACCGCCCGTCTCCCGGGAAGGAAGGTGTCCCGAGCTGACCCTGGGCGTGGCCCTGTCATGTGGGCCCAGAAAGGGAGAAGAAACTTCCAGGGAAGTGGTCAGGACAGGTCCGAGCGGGGAAGGCTGCCCCGAGGAGGGAGTGCCGGCGCTGGGCTTGAAGGATGAGAGGGATTCTGCCAGGAGAAGGGGACAGGCATTGCAGGCAAAGGGAACAGCAAGGATCATCGTGTCAGGGTATGTCAGAGGAGCCCTGAGTGGCAGGAGGACTGAGAGGTAGGTAGTAGCCTTGAATGCCAAGTCGAGGAACAAACTTTATCCCAAGGGCAATAGGGAGCCATGGAAGGTTATGGAGTGGGGGGGGGGGTGCATAGGTCACGTTTCTGATCTCGAGGAATGATAACCAAGAGCAGACAGGCTCCAGGTGCACTGCTGGAAGGAGCGGTGAGCCGCCCCTCCTGGTAGGCAGGCCAGCAGGGTTGGACGGCCGTGTTTCCAGAATCCTGGAGAAATAATCTTGATACTGGTCAGGCCCAAGTGACCTTCTGGATTTTTTTTTCAATTTCCAGGTACTGTGGGTTTTCTGAACCGCTGTTGTGTTTGAGATGCCAGGGTCCTGAGATTCTCAGGTGTTTATGGGGCTGCGGGTTCTCAGCTGGGGTTTGGTTGGGCTGTGGCCTTCTCTTGGCAATGGTGGTGCGTTTCTTCCCCTCCCTATCTTCATGTAGCAGCAGTGGGGAAACTGAGGCTCAAAGCAGCCCAAGACTCAGGACACAGCCACCAGCCCCACGTCCTCTGGCTGAATTATCCCAGGACAGACCGTTCGTCTTAGACGCCCTGACCCTCATGAATGGTGGTGCTGGGGCCGGGTGCGTGGCCAGAGGAGCCCAGACCCTATACCACACTTGTCTTCCCTTATCACAGCCCTTCCTCACCTCTCCTCCAGGGACATCCAGATGAAGTGGCACACATTAGGACAAGTAAGAAAGTGACTTGGGGCCGGGCACGGTGGCTCACGCCTGTAATTTGGGAAGCCGAGGCAGGAGGACCACTTAAGACCAGGAGTTCAAGACCAGCCTGGCCAACATGGCGAAACCCCGTCTCTACTAAAAATATGAAAATGAGCTGGGCGTGGTGGCGTGCTCCTGTAATCCCAGCTACTCAGGAGGCTGAGGCAGGAGAATCACTTGAACCCGGGAGGCAGAGGTTGCAGTGAGCCGAGATCATGCCACTGCACTCCAGCCTGGGGTACAGTGTGAGACTCCGTCTCAAAAAAAAAACAAAAAGAAAATAAAAAGAAAGTGACTTGGGAGGCTGGGGACCACCCTTAGGGCTCTTTGGCAGGGACATGGGGCCCCACTACTTGGCTCCCCCAATGCCACTTCTCCATCTGGCCCCTATGTCCAAAGGTGGCCACCCCAGGGCCCCACTGGGAGGTAAGGCCCACTCTAGACTACATTTCCCAGAAGGCACCTTGGCCTGGCTAAGCCAGCCTTCCAAGGGCTGACCCAGGAGAGAACTTCCTGAATCCAGGAGCCCAGCGGAGGGGTGTGGGTTCTCAGGTGGCCCTGGTTCCAGGCAATCAGGTCAGTCAGTCAGTCAACAAATGCAGCCAGTGGCCCCCATGTGCTGCGCCCTGTGCTGGAGGACGCTGGGATCCCCCAGAGAGGTAAACTTAACTCTGGTATTAGTTGCAGGGGCTTCCAGGCTAGGGGAAGAGAAACAGGGGCAGGCATTGCCCCCTGTGCTATGTGGGTTCAGGGCTAGGGAAAGCTGTACTCTGCCTCATGGGTCAGGGAAGATGTACCAGGAAGGGGCATTGTAGCTAGGGACAGGATGGATATGTAGGAGTTCACCAGGGCGGCCACATGTTTTCTGGTGGTTGCAGAAGAACCTCCGTTCCCTGAAGGCCGTGGACGTCCCCCGCCCCGGGGAAGCTGAAGTGGCCATTCTGAATTCTCGGCCTTAGAGGCCGCTGTCGTGTTTGGATCAGACTGACTTAGATTGAGTCAGTCTCTTCTCCCATTTATTCATTCCCCGTCTCTGAGCCTCGGTTTCCCCATCTGTAAAACAGGGGTGGCTATTCTGCCTCCCTTAGGGTTGGCCATTTAAACAAGAGGATGGGCAGAGTGTCAAATATAGTTCTGTTGGGTTTCTGACTCCAGGAAAAGGAAGCACTTGGCAAAGCAGAAATGGGGGGGTTCTGGCCACGATTTCGTTTGGAGCTTGAGAGCACTGTTCACATTTGACGAGTGGGCTGACGTTTAGTGAGCACCTATTATGTGCCAGTGCCGTGGACCCAGCAATGACCAAGGCAGACTGCATCCTGCCCTTGAGTTCCCAGCTGGAATGGGGGGTCGGGGAGGGAAACAGACGCTAATTAGAGACAGGAGCAAGGTAAATCAGTTATACTCATTGCCCCGAAGACAGTTATCCAGGAAGTGGCTGAGAGCAGTTATCCAGCGGGCTGTGTTCACTGAGATTGTCACGGAGGGTGTCTCTGAGGAGGTGACATTTGAGTTGAGACCTGGAAGATGAGAAGGAGATGGTCAGGCAGACACCTCGCGAAGCAGCACTCCAGGCAGAGGGCACGGCCCATGCAAAGGCTCTGGGGCAGGACCGCGCCTGGCGTGTTGCAGGGACAGCAAGGAGGCCGGCGTGGCTGAAGCAGAGTGAGGAGGGGGAGAGAGGGAGGAGGGGAGGGCAAGGGGGGGACGGGGCAGGCCATGCAGGGCCCCGTGGGCCGCAGTGAAGCCTTGGGCTTCGACCCCCTGGGAGGTGGGAGCCACAGAGGACTGCGGGCAGAGGAGGGACCGGACCTGACTCTTGGTTCCCTCTGGTGGCAGCTTTGGGGAAGACAGACAAGGGGGCAGACTGGAACTGAGGACCGGGTGCTGGCGATGATTGATGGGTGCTGGCCAGGCGAGGGTAATAGAAGGGGACAAAGTGGGTAGATGGGGTCAGATTTTTGGAGTCTCCTGCAGAACTTGCTGAGATGGATGTGAAGCCACTGCAGCCCCTTTCTCCGGGTGCAGGGCAATGCTGTGGTGGAGCGCAGCGTCTGGGCCCCTGGGCCTGGGTTCACATCCCGGCTTGACCATTCAGGCTGTGCCACCTCGGCCGCATCCCTCGCCCACCCTGGCCCCCGAGTTTTCCCACCTACAGAATGATCAGAAGAGCCCCTCTCACCTACCCTGCCGGGCTAAGTGAGGGACGGGGCTGGGAACACGGGGTAGGCACCCCGTGTTTGCTGCAATCTCTCTCTGAAGGTTGGAGCCTCAGGCTCTGGGGAGAAATGAGGGACAGATGGGGGTGCAGGTTCTCCGAGGTGACCCAGCAAACCCGGGGCCCCTTCCCTCCAACACTGTTCTTCACAGTCTTGACAGTTCTCAAGCCCCATCCCCCAGCACCCACGTCACTCTGCCAGCCCCTCCACCATTCCTGAGCCCTGACTCACCAGGACTTGTGGTCCGCTCTGACCCCGGGGGCCTTTCCCCTGGGACCTATTTCCCGCCTTTGTCTTCTTCAAGTTCATTCGCCAGGTCTTCCGTTCCCAGCAGCACTTGGCACTCCCTGGGACCCCCCCACCCCCATTCTACACCACATCTCTCAGCAGGGGCCCCCTCCAGCCTCTCATACTGGTCCTGGCTACTTGGGGACCCCTGGTTTCTGGGGAGGGGCAGTGACAGGAGGAATTCTGGGGGAGGAGTTCAGCAATGGGGGGAAGGGCGCCCAGAACCCCAAGTTGGAGGGGGGAGGCTCCTCATTTCCTGTCCCTAAATCAGGCCTCCAAAGGCAGGGGCTATCGGAGTCCCTACAGCAGAGCTTTATTCCCCTCTGAACCCCACAACCGGGTCCCAGGCACAGGACCCACCCCCTCTGGACTTCCTCCAAATTGGGTTTGAAAAGCAGGACCTGTCCGTCCCCAAACTGCTTTGAAATCTCTGGGTGCCCGACGCCCCAGCCTGGATTCCCTCGGAGCCCCAGCTCCCTCAAGCCGCTGCCCCTCCCGGCCCCTTAATTACCCGCTGGGTGTAAATGACACTTTAATTTCCTCTGAGCGTTCCCCCCAAACCCCCCCACCCATTCCTAATTACAAGTTGCTGTTTCCGACTTGCCTCCTGGTGGCCCAATTTCAAAACAGTGATTAAAATTAATTACCCAGGAGCCCCCTCTCCTCCTGGGCCAGGAGCCCCTGAGACACATCCTTGTCCCCAGTGGAGGTTCTGCCTGGACTCTAGCAACCCAGCTTCCCAAGTGGCCTGAGGACAGGGACAGCCTCTCTCTGGGTCTGTGCTTATCTGTGAAATATTGCGGCTGGCTGGACGTGGTGGCTCATGCCTGTCATCCCAGCAGTTTTGGAGGCCGAGGCGGGTGGATCACTTGAGGTCAGTAGTTCGAGACCATCCTGGCCAACGTCTCTACTAAAAATACAAAACTTAGCCAGATGTGGTGGCCTGTGCCTGTAATCCCAGCTACTCAGGAGGCTGAGGCAGGAGAATCACTTGAACCCGGGAGGTGGAGGTTGCAGGGAGCGGGGATCGAGCCACTGCACTCCAGCCTGGGTGACGGAGCGAGACTCCATCTCAAAAACAAAATTTAGGGTGTGACCCCATCATGGGCAAGTACCATATTGTGAGCGATTGGTGAATGTCAGCAAGACGCAGCCGCACACAGTGGCTCACCCCTGTGATCCCAACACTTCAGGAGGCTGAGGCAGGAGGATTGCTTGAGCCCAAGAGTTCAAGACCAGCCTGGGCATCATACCCCCTCTCTACAAAAAATTAGCTGGGCGTGGTGGTGCACAACTGTAGTCCCAGCTACTCGGAAGGCTGAGGCAGAGGATCACTTGAGCCTGGGAGGTCGAGGTTGCAGTGAGCCAGGATCACGACACTTCACGCCAGGTGACAGAGTGAGACCCTGTCTCAAAAAAAAAAAAAAGCCAGAAGCAAGATCACCTTTGCATCCACGGCACCCCAATGTGCTATGTGACCTCAGCAAAGTGGCTTAACCGCTCTGAGCCTGAGTTTTTCCATCTGCAAATGGGGGTGAGGGTGCTGGTCTCCGAGGGTTGATGCGGGCAGGAAGTGAGTTCATATGTGGGAAAAGCATGGCGCATAGCAGGTGCGGTCTTCCTAAATCGATCTTGAATCCCTGCTCTCCTGCCTGCTGTGAGTTGAACGTGGAAGGCGGCTTGAATGTTCTGAGTCCCATCCTCTGCAAAAGAGATACTCGGCATTAAGTGAGTGGTTCCTGCATGCCCAGCTCTGTGCCAAGCCCTGGGCACGCGTGACCCCTAGCGAGCATGGTTGAGACTCCACCCATATTAGTGCATAGTGGGTGTTTAAAGAGGTCTGGAATGAACATATCCTTGCAGCTATTTTATTTATTACTTATTTGTGTCAAGAGTCCTGCTCTGTCCCCAGGCTGGAGGGCAGTGGCGCCGTCTCAGCTCACTGCAGCCTCCACCTCCCGGGTTCAAGTGATTCTCCTGTCTCAGCCTCCTGAGTAGCTGGGATTACAGGTGCGGGCTGCTACGCCGGGCTAACTTTTGTATTTTTAGTAGAGATGGGGTTTCACCATGTTGGCCAGGCTGGTCTTGAACTCCTGACCTCAGGTGATCCACCCACCTCGGCCTCCCAAAGTGCTGGGATCACAGGCTCGAGCCACCGAACCTGGTCTCCGCCTCCTTGCAACTATTTTACGAGGGGGGGGCTCTTCCTGGGACGTTCGTTCAGCTGGCATTTGTTGAGCACCTATTGTGTGCCAGGCCCCATGCTGGGCACTGGGGTCACAGCAGTAACTGAGACAGGCCCCCGCCCCTGTAGAGCCAACATCCTCACCCTCATTTTTCAGAGGAGGAAACAAGCTCAGAGACGGGAGGACTCTAACCCACAGCGGCACAGCAGTCACGACAGTTAATTAAGCACCTATCATGCGTCACTCATTTACCCCTCGTGAGAAGCCGATGTGGGTGGCTGTCATGCTTGTTTCGCTGATGGGGAAACTGAGGCTCTGAAAGCTGAGGACTCAGGAAGGAAGGTCCATAGTGGAGGGGAGGCTGGGGGCAGTGGCTTAGGCTGGGCGCTGTGGTTCACGCCTGTTATCCCAGCATTTCTGGAGGCCGAGGTGGGAGGATCACCTGAGGTCAGGAGTTCAAGACCAGCCTGGTCAACATGATGAAACCCCGTCTGTATTAAAAATACAAAAATTAGCGGGGCGTGGTGGTGCCTGCCTGTAGTCCCAGCTACTCTGGAGGCTGAGGCAGGAGGTTGACTTGCACCTGGAAGGTGGAGGTTGCAGCGAGCCGAGATGGCGCCACTGCACTCCAGCCTGGTGACGCATCGAGACTCTGCCTCAGAAAAAAAAGAAAAAAAAAAGAGGGGAGGGAGGCTCACAAGCCGACTCCCAGGCCGGGCAGGGATCAGTTAACCGACATCCAGTAGGAGCAGGGCCCGGGGCCTCTCTCTTCTGCCCCCACCCCTCATGCCTGGACCCCAGGGACTTCCTCTGACCTTCCTGCCAAGTTCCTAGACAGCCCCAGAGCCCGGCTGGGCTGCGATGGGGCGACCAAGGCAGCTGGAGGGGCAGCTGTAAGCAGAGCCCGTAACCAGACCTGGATGGCACTGGGGCCCGGCTGCCGGGGCCGGGTTACTAGATCCCCCTGGGGACGCTGGCCCCGTAGCCGGAATCCTGGGGTGGCTGAGCAGATAGGGAGCTCCTTGTGTGGAACTGCAGATAGACATCCCACCTCCGTCCCTTGTGCTGTGGCAGATGGAGAAATGGAGGCTACAAGCCTGCCCGGGATCACTGTCTTTTATTTTGGAACAGAGAGGCCCAGAAAGGGTGTGTAGCTGGTCTAAGGTCACACAGCAAGGCCAGCAACGTCATTTAACCTAAAGTGAATGCCTGTGTACCAGGGCCTGAGCTAGTGTCTTTATTTTATGGACAAGAAAAAAATATGAGGCTGGCAGGGCACTGTGGCTCACGCCTGTAATCTCAGCAGTTTGGGAGCCCGAGGTGGCAGAATTACTTGAGGCTAAGAGTTCGACCAGCTTGGCCAACATAGTGAAACCCCATCTCTACAAAAAGTACAGAAGTGAGCTGGGCGTGCTGACGCACGCCTGTGGTCCCAGCCTACTGAGGAGGCTGAGGCAGGAGGATTGCTTGAGCCAGGGAGGTTGAGGCTGCCGTGAGCTGTGATGGCACCACGGTTCTCAGCCTGGGCAGCAGAGCAAGACCCTGCGCTTAAAAGCAAACAGGAAATGAGGCCTGTCTTGTCTCACTGAAGCAGGGAGCCCCAGGAGTCCCTTCTGTGACATGCCAGCCCCTCCATCCACCTTGACCTTCTGTCTCTTCCTCTAGGGGTTGCAGTCTCCACGTGTTTTCCTCGGAGGTTCCCTCTCCCTGGAGCACCTTCCTCACCTTGTCCCGGGGTCTCCTCCTCACCCCTCAGGCCTCAGCTCAAATCTCCCCTCCCTAGCCGGGCGCGGTGGCTCACGCCTGTAATCCCAGCACTTTGGGAGGCCGAGGCGGGTGGATCACGAGGTCAAGAGATCGAGACCATCCTGGTCAACAAGGTGAAACCCCGTCTCTACTAAAAATACAAAAATTAGCTGGGCATGGTGGCACGTGCCTGTTGTCCCAGCTACTCGGGAGGCTGAGGCAGGAGAATTGCCTGAACCCAGGAGGCGGAGGTTGCGGTGAGCCGAGATTGTGCCATTGCACTCCAGAGCGAAACTCTGTCTCAAAACAAAAAAACAAATCTCCCCTCCCGTAGTCATTCCTCATGTTTTCACGGTCATGCTTATCATTGGCAGAAGGCTGTCTAGATTGGGTAATGTGTGTGGTGCACCCTGTCTCCCCACGGGACTGGGAGCCCCATAAGGGCAGGGCTTTGTAGCTGTCTCAGTCACGGCTGTGTCCCCATGCCTGGAACACAGCTGTCTGGTATACAGATGGTGCCCAATATTTACTGATCCGATGAGTAAGTGGATGACTTCCAATTTGGGGTACAGGGAGGCAGAGCTGGGCACAGTTGCTGCCAGGTTAGTGGTTGAGTGAAGATGTGTTGGGGGTGGTGGTGGCTGGGGGAGCCTAGGGAAACTGAGGCCCAGTCAGGGCAGTCAGAGAAGGCTTCCTGAAGGAGGGGACATGCATGCATGTCCTTGACTGGTGAGCAGGAGTCAGCTGTAGGGCTTTGAGGACAGAGTGAGGTTACTATGTCTTGGGGGGGTTGGGAGGGCAGCTGGGCCTTGAGAAGGCCACAAAGATCCCCCCACAGAGAGGACAGTCTGAGCCACGGTCTGGAGGGAGGGACTGGAAAGGCGCAGCGGCAGCTGAGGGCAAGGAGAAGGTCACAATCATTCCCAGGGCGGGAGGTGTCCTTGAGCATTGAGGTCCAAAGTGGTTTTCAATCACCCACAGTGTACAAAGGGGAAACTGAGGCCTAGAGAAGGGAAGTGACTGTCTGCAGTCAAACAGCCGAGGCAGTGGCGGGGTTTGAAGCTGGGCTGTGGCTTCTGGAGCTAAAGCACTTCTTCTGGGGCTCCTTCAGCTGCCGATGTCTCTCTGGGCCTCAGTTTCCCCAATCAGCTGTTGAGATTGGGCTGAACAGGACGGGACAGGATGGCTTGTAGATGGTGACCCTGGTTCACTGGGGTCTTTTTTTTTTTTTTCTGAATCAGAGTCTCACTCTGTTGCCCAGGCTGGAGTGCAATGGCACGGTCTTGGCTCAAGTGATTCTCCTGCTTCGGCCTCCCAAATAGCTGGGATTACAGGCGCGCACCGCCATGCCCAGCTAATTTTTGTATTTTCAGTAGAGACGGGGTTTCACCTTGTTGGCCAGGCTGGTCTCGAACTCCTGACCTCAGGCGATCCACCCGCCTCGGCCTCCCAAAGCGCTGGGACTACAGGCGTGAGCCACCCAGCTCACTGGAGGTCTTCAGGAAGACTTTGACCGCCAGAAAGTCATCAATGGCGGGTGCCGTCTGGGAAGCCACCTTCTGCGCTTTGCGTGTGCACGCTTGGACGCACAGGCCTGTGGACAGCCACATGTGTGGACACGGAGACACCGTTACGTACCGTGGACATGGAGACCCACAGACATACATGGGCGGAACACACATGCACGTGAGCCCGTGTGCATGTTGCAGAGGGCGTGGGCAACATGAGCGGGGCTGAGAGGGCAATGCTGATGTTTCCTTCATTCACGTTCAACAAGCAATTAATTTTTAAATTTTATTTATTATTATTATTATGTTTTTTGAGATGATGTCTCACTCTGTCACCCAGGCAGGAGTACAGTGTTGAGATCTCGGTTTACTGCAACCTCTGCCTCCTGGGTTCAAGCGATTCTCGTGCCTCAGCCTCCCAAGTAGCTGGGATTACAGGTGCGCGCTACCACGCCCGGGGAATTTTTGTGTTTTCAGTAGAGTCAAGGTTTCTCCGTGTTGGCCAGGCTGGTCTCGAACTCCTGACCCTCGTGGTCCACCCGCCTCAGCCTCCCAGGGTGCTGGGATTACAGGCTGAGCCACCACGCCCAGCTCCAGGGATTGTTTTGTTTGGGGAATCCACGCGTGAAGCTGCGCCTCTCAGACTGCTGTGCACGTGGATCCCTCCAAGATCTTGCTCAGGTGCAGGCCTGGGATTCTGCATTTCTGACAGTCATGCCCACAGCAGTGTTCCGAGACCTACACTCGCAGCGGTACAGGGAGCCTGAGTGTGATGGGGGAGGAGAGGACAGCATAACATGGGGAGGCAGAGGCGTCTGGGTTCCAGGAAGGCCGGGGTGGGGAGCCTCTCTTAGGTGACCTGAAGTGAGGGTGAGCTGTGTGTGTATCTGGGGGAAGAGTATTCCTGGCAGAGGGCACAGCCTGTGCAAAGGTCCTGGGGCAGGACCATGCCTGGCCTGTTGGAGGAACAGCAAGGAGGCCGGTGTCGCTGGAGCTGAGTGAGGAGGGGGAGAGAGGGAGGAGGGGAGGGTAGACAGGGGATGAGGCAGATCGTGCAGGGCCTTGTGGGCTGCAGGGAAGACTCCAGCTTTGACCTGGAGGCCGGTGGGAGCCATAGAGAACTAAGGGCAGAGGAGGGAGCCCTGACTGTGGTGCTCAGAGGCGCCCTCTGGTGGCCGCTTTGGGGAGGACAGCCTGGGGACCAGGGCAGAGGGGACTGGGCTGGGCTGGACTGGGCTGGGCCGGGTTGGGCCGGGCCGGGCAGGTGGGATGCCCTTGGTCAGGGTATGGACCGGAGGTGGTAAGAGTTCTGTGTATACTCGAAGGCAGAGGCCACAGGAGTGGCTAACGCTGGCTGTGAGGCTGGTGGGATGGGGTGTGGAGGGGGAGCCCGGGGATGAGCTCCAGGTGTGGCCTAAGCCATCAGCAGAGACAGAGGACGCGGAGCAGTGTTTGGGGGGACATCTGCCATCCGTTCACCCTGATCGCATCCGTAGCCTCAGCGCCACCCCAGCAAGAACCCCGTTAGGGTTTTGTTTTATTCGTGGTTTGTCTTGAAACTCACAAGCAGATCCTAAAACTTCCACTGAAGCCTCAGGGGCCAAGAACAGCCCAGATACGCAGGCCTCGAGGACAGCAGGTGTGGGGAGAGTTCCCTGAGGAAATTCAGCCCCATGACGGGGCGACAGCAGCTACAGTGGCGGGTGGGTCTGGGGAAGAAGGGCACCCCGCTTGGCTAAGGGTGAGATTTCAAGAGCCCCGTGCCTGGAGAGGCTGAGGGGCAGCTGTGTCCTGAATCCGGAGCTCGGGGAGGCCTGGCTAGTCGGGACTGTGGGCGTCAACAGGGACAAATGGGGTGGAGAGCCCCAGGAGTGGGCCAGGCTGCCCAAGAGGGGCGTGGGTGAAAGGAAAAGAAAGAGGAAGACCTGGCGGATGAGGGGGCGCAGGGACAGGGGGAAGGGTGGAAGGGATGCCAGCGGGTGTGGGTCGTGGGGGGCCGCCAGAGGACAGAGCTCCCAGGAAGAGGAGCTGAATTCTGGGGTCCCCGAGGACGTTTCCATCCCCGAGCCTCAGTTTCCACATCTGCACAGTGAGCTGGTGTTTGCAGAGCTAGAGTGACAGCGGGGGTCTCCTGGAGGGAGCTGCTGCTTTCTGGCCCCCCTCCCCCAACAACGTGCCCCCACAGCATACATGCAAGTCCCCGGGGTGACAGGCGGGAGCTCCCCCAACCTGCAGGGGCGCGCAGACATGTGGGTGCACGGGTGTCTCGGAGAAGCCCGCACGCCACAGGGAGCACCCGGCAGCCTCGTGGCTCCCTGCGGCCAGGTGTCCGGCAGCCGCAGCCCAGCAGGTGGTGGGGCCAGGTCCCCGCAGGCAGGCAGGCGCCGAGCGGCTGCTGGCAGAGGCTCCTCGAGTTTCATGGAGAGAAGCAGATGGGCTTGGGGGTGGGGGGAGGTGCACAGGCCTCCGATAACCCCGGATCGAGGGGGTAAACTGAGGCCAGGTAGACAGGGTGGGTTGTGAAGTGGCCTGGACTCCCCGGAATAAACGTTTGGGGTTCAGTTTGGTGTTATTATCAAAATAAGTAAAATTAACGGAGCAGAAGCTGGTGTGGGCTCCGCTGATCCCCGACTTTAAGCAAATGACTTTACCTCTCTGTGCCTCGGATTGTTTGTCTGGTTAAGAGGCCTATTGAGAGATGCCTGTAATCCCAGCACTTTGGGAAGCTGACAAGAGTGGATCACTTGAGGCCAGGAGTTCGAGACCAGCTTAGGCAACATAGTGAAACGCCATTTCTACTAAAAATACAAAAATTAGCTGGGCACACTGGCGGGCACCTGTAGTCCCAGCTACTTGAGAGGCTGAGGCAGGAGAATCACTTGAACCCAGGAAGTCAAGGTTGCAGTGAGCCGAGATCGTGCCACTGCGCTCCAGCCTGGGTGACAGAGCGAGACTCTGTCTCAAAAAATAAAAATAAAGCCGGGTGAGGTTACTCACGCCTGTAATCCCAGCACTTTGGGAGGCCGAGGCGGGTGGATCACGAGGCCAAGAGATCGAGACCATCCTGGCCAACATGGTGAAACCCCGTCTCTACTAAAATATAAAAATTAGCTGGGCATGGAGGTGCGCGCCTGTAATCCCAGCTACTCGGGAGGCTGAGGCAGGAGAATCGCCTGAACCCAGGAGGCGGAGGTTGCGGTGAGCTGAGATTGCGCCATTGCGCTCCAGCCTGGCACCTGGCGACAGAGCGAGACTCTGTCTCAAAAAATAAATAAATAAATAAAAATAAAAAAGCACTCACCCCTTGGGGTGAAGATTAAATGAATGAATTTGAGTATTTAAGAGAGTGCCTGGCCCCTAAGAAGCGCTTTGTGTTTGCTAGGTTTTTGTTGTTATTGTTATTTTATTTTTTATTTTTTGGGGGGACAGGGTCTCACTCGCCCAGGCTGGAGTACAGTGGCCTGATGGTAACTCATTGCATTCTTGAACTCCTGGGCTCAAGCGATCCTCCTGCATCAGCCTCTCAAGTAGCTGGGACTACAGGCATGTGCCACTATGCCTGGCTCATTTTTTATTTTCTGTAGAGATTGGGCAGAGCTGGAGGGTCTCACTTTGTTGCCCAGGCTGGTCTCAAACTCCTGAGCTCAAGCGATGCTCTTGCCTTAGCCTCCCAAAGCGTTTCACAAAATTTAAAAATTAACCAGGCATGGCAGCGCACAACCTGTAATCCCAGCTTCTCAAGGGACTGAGACTAAGAATTGCTTGAACCCGGGAGGCGGAGGTTGCAGTGAGTCGAGATCATACACTGCACTCCAGCCTGGGTGACAGAATGAGACTCTGTCCCCCTCCCCTCCACGCCCCTTCCCCCCCCACAAAAAGCCAGGCATGGTGATGGGACCTACAGTCCCAGCTACCTGGGAGGCTGAGGAAAGAGGATGGTTAGAACCTGGGAGTTCGAGGCTGCAGTGAGGTGACTGCGCCACTGTACTCCAGCCTGGGCGACAGAGCAAGACCCTGCCTCCTTAAACAACGTTTAAAGAAATAGTTTCTAGAGTTACATTTTATTCCAATAAAACACAACATGAGGCCGGGGACGGTGGCTCACACCTGTAATCCCAGCACTTTGGGAGGCTGAGATGGGTGGATCATTTGAGGTCAGGAGGTCGAGGCCAGCCTGACCAAATGGTGAAACCCTGCCTCTACTAAAAAATACAAAAAAATTAGCTGGGCATGGTGGCACGCGCCTGTAGTCCCAGCTACTCCAGAGGCTGAGACAGAAGAATTGCTTGAACTCGGGAGGCAGAGGTTGCAGTGAGCCAAGATCACGCCACTGCACTCCAGCCCGGCAACAGAGCAAGACCCCATCTCAAAATAATAAAGGAGGGAGGCCAGGAGCGGTGGCTCCTGCCTGTAATCTCAGAACTTTGGGAAGCCAAAGCGGTTGGATTGCTTGAGGCCAGGAAATCAAGACCAGCCTGATCAACACGGCAAAACCCCATCTGTACTAAAAATACCAAAAAAAAAAAAAAATGGCCAGGCACGGTGGCTCACGCCTGTAATCCCGGTACTTTGGGAGGATCACAAGGTCAAGAGATCGAGACCATGGTGAAACCCCATCTCTACAAAAGAAATACAAAAATTAGCTGGGCGTGGTGGTGCGCACCTGTGTGCTACTCTCAGCTACTTGGGAGGCTGAGGCAGGAGAATTGCTTGAACCCGGGAGGCAGAGGTTGCAGTGAGCCGGGATCACACCACTGCACTCCAGCCTGGCTCCTGGCAACATAGCAAGACTCCGTCTCAAAAAAAAAAAAAAAAAAATTAGCCGTGCGTGGTGGTGGGCGAATGCAGTCCCAGCTACTTGGCAGGCCAAGGCATGAGAATCACTTGAACCCAGGAGGGGGAGGTTGCAGTGAGCCGAGATCAGGCCACTTTGTGACAGAGCAAGACTCCATCTCAAAAACAAAAAAAAGAGAAGGAAGTCTTGAGCGGGTCACAGCATGGACTCATCTTGAGGCACTCACGCTCAGTGAGAGAAGCCAGACAGGAAAGGCGACTGTGATCCTCCTCCTGGGAGGTCCTGGGAGTCATCAGATTCAGACAGACAGTAGGAAGGGAGGTGCCGGGGGCCGGGGAGGGGAGGGAGGAATGAGTGTGTCATGGGGACAGAGTTTCAGTTTGGGAGGATGAGAACGTTCTGGAGATGATGGCGCTGATGCTTGCATAATTATGTGGGTACCCTTTTTTTGTTTCTTTTTTTCCTTAGAAGATTTAGTAATAGTAACATAGGAAGTTCTTAATGCCAGTGACCTGTGTGCACTTAAAATTGGTTAAGAGGCCGGGCGCGGTGGCTCACGCCTGTAATCCCGGCACTTTGGGAGGCCGAGGCGGGTGGATCATGAGATCAGGAGATGGAGACCATCCTGGTAACATGGTGAAAACGCCATCTCTACTAAAAATACAAAAAATCAGCTGGGCACGGTGGTGCGCGCCTGTAGTCCCAGCTACTCAGGCGGCTGAGGCAGGAGAATCACTTGAATCTGGGAGGTGGAGGTTGCAGGCAGCCGAGATCACACCACTGCACTCCAGCCTGGGCAGAGCAAGACTCCATCCCCCGCCAAAAAAAGTTTGGTGGCTCACGCCTGTAATCCCAGCCCTTTTTGGGAGGTTGAGGCAGGCAGATCACCTGAGGTCAGGAGTTTGAGACCAGCCTGGCCAACATGGCGAAACCTCGTCTCTACTAAAAATACAAAAATTAGCTGGGTGTGGTTGCAGGTGCCTGTAATCCCAGCTATTCGGGAGGCTGAGGATTGCTTGAACCCTAGAGGCAGAAGCTACAGTGAGCCAAGATGGGACCTCTCTACTCCAGCCTGGGCAACAGAGCAAGACTCTGTCTCAAAAAACAATAACAAAAATAAAAATAAATTGGTTAAGATGGCAAATTTTATGTTACATGTATTTTAACCATCTTTCTTTCTTTCTTTCTTTTCTTTCTTTCTCTTTCTTTCTTTCTTTCTTTCTCTTCCTTTCTTCCTTTCTTCCTTCTTTCTTTCTTTCTTTCAAGACGGAGTCTCACTCTGTTGCCCAGAACGGAGTGCAGTGGGGCAATCTCAGCTCACCGCAGCCTCCACCTCCCTGGTTCAAGCATTTCCCCTGCCTCAGCCTCCACCTCCCTGGTTCAAGCATTTCCCCTGCCTCAGCCTCCTGAGTAGCTGGAATTACAGGCGCGCGCCACCACACCCAGCTAATTTTTTTTTTTTTGTACCGCTGCGAGTGTGGGTCTCGGAACACTGCTGTGGGCATAACTGTCAGAAATGCAGAATCCCAGGCCTGCACCTGAGCAAGATCTTGGAGGGATCCACCTGCACAGCAGTCTGAGAGGCGCAGCTTCACTCTTGGATTCCCCAAACGAAACAATCCCTGGAGCTGGGCGTGGTGGCTCAGCCTGTAATCCCAGCACCCTGGGAGGCTGAGGTGGGTGGACCACGAGGGTCATGAACGAATCTCATGACGAACGTGGAATTAAAGACAAAGACAAGAGGTTCGGCTGCGTGCAGTGGCTCACACCTGTAACCTCAAGACTTTGGGAGGCTGAGGTGGGCGGCTCACGAGGTCAGGAGTTTGAGACCAGCGTGGCCAACATGGCGAAACCTCGTCTCTACTAAAAATACAAAAATTAGCTGGATGCGGTGGCAGGTGCCTGTAATCCCAGCTACTCAGGAGAGTGAGGCAGGAGAATCACCTCAACCTGGGCTTGTAAAACCCTGAGCTTTCACAGCCCTTCACATTTATTTTTTAAATTTTACTCTACTTATTTTTTTTGAGACGGAGTCTCACTCTGGAGTGCAGTGGCGCGATCTCAGCTCACGGCAACCTCTAGCGGGGTTCTTATAGTTCTCCTGCCTCAGCCTCCCGAATAGCTGGGACTACAGGTGCATGCCACCACGCCCGGCTAATTTTTTGTATTTTAGTAGAGGTGGGATTTCACCATGTTGCCCGGGCTGGTCTTGAACTCTGAGCTCAGGCAATGCACCCACCTCGGCTTCCCAAAGTGCTGGGATCACAGGCATGAGCCATCGCACCTGGACTAACCATGTATTGTCTTTTCTTCTTTTTTGAGACGGAGTCTCGATCCATCGCCCAGGCTGGATAGAGTGCAATGGCGCCATCTCGGCTCACTGCATCCTCCGCCTCCTGGGTTCAAGCAATTCTCCCGCCTCAGCCTCCCAAGTAGCTGGGATTACAGGTGCCCGCCACTACGCCCAGTTAATTTGTGTATTTTTAGTAGGGACAGGGTTTTACCATCTTGGCCAGTCTGGTCTTGAACTCCTGACCTCGCGATCCACCCGCCTTGGCTTCCCAAAGTGCTGGGTTTACAGGCGTGAGCCACTGTACCTGGCCTTTTTTTTTTTTTTAAGGCACAGGGCAGACAGGACTCTTAAGGAGGTTCTGGGTTAGGGGACTAGACGGGCCAGAGGCATCAGGGAAGGGTAGGCTGCAGTGGGGTCCGAGGTCAGGGGCCTTGAATCAGGGAAAGGCTGGGGCCTGGCCTCAGAGGTCCTTCGGAGCCACAGGAGGTTGCAGAGCAGGGGAGGAGCCGGGAAAGAAACTCTTACGGAAACAGGGTCAGGCCCTGCACACACATGGAATCCGGGCGTTCGCTGAGTCACAAATCCTGGAAGCTCAGGGTCGCGGAGAGGAAGCTCTGCTGCTCTACGCAAGGTCTTCCTGTTTTTGGAGGAGGCAGGCGCTCCAGGGCCGATCTTCCCGAATCACCTTCACCTCCTGGGGCTCAGAGCCCCTGAGCCGCAAGGCCAGGGCAGGGCTGGGGGGTACTCCAGCTGCTCAGAGAGGAAAATGGGCACGGAACTTGCCCAAGAGTTCCCAGAAGGACAAGGCTGCTGAGCTTCTCATTCGAGGCTCCGGGACCTGGACTGTACCCCTTTCTGGTAGGGGGTCCCCTGAACTGGGACCTTCAGGCATGGAGGGCAAGGGGTTCAGAGGGTGAATTCTGCTTACATTTCATTACCTGGGTGGGAGAGGGTCTCCACTCCACACAGCTGGAAGTTTCTGCAAAGTTACCTTGAATGGGAGTGGGAAGCAGGTCCCCTTGAGAAGTAGTGAGGTGCCTGTCTTGGAGGTATGCAACGGGAGGATGACAAGGCTGGACTTGGGAAGGAGGTCAGAGCCACCAGGGTCGCAGAGGCCCGTGGCATGGGGAATATTCTGTGATTCTGTAGTTCTGTAGTACTGTCATTCCCGGCTTGTGACTTTTTTTTTGGACGGAGTCTCACTCTGTCGCCCAGGCTGGAGTGCAGTGGAGTGATCTCAGTTCACTGCAACCTCTGCCCCCTGGGTTCAAGGGATTCTCCTGTCTCAGCCGCCCCAGTAGCTGGAATTATAGGCGCACGCCACCAGGCCCGGCTAATTTTTGCATTTTTTGTAGAGACAGAGTTTCGCTATGTTAGGCAGGCTGGTCTTGAACTCCTGACCTTGAGTGATCCTCCCACCTCAGTCTCCCAAAGTGCTGGGATTACAGGCGTGAGCCACTGCACCCAGCCAGCTTGTGGCTTATAAAGTTCCAAGAGCCTTTGACTTTTTTTTTAGCCTTTGAGTTTGATATTTTTGTGTTTTAATTTTAAGAATTCTTATGCATGTATTTTGAGATTGGATTTTTCAATGTATGTTTTTTTAGAATACTGTACCTATTATAATAATTCTTATGAGTTTTTAATTACCGAATGCATTTCTGTTTGAAGTCATTTCCTGGGCTTTCACGCACACGTGGCCATAGGTTGTTCTGATAATTAAATCAGTGCTGTGAATTATTATTATTGCCATTATGATTGTTGTTAATTATTATCCCCGTGGGAAATTTTTCTGGGATTTGAAGGAGCGGCTGCGGCTCTCGTGCGCCTTCTTCTGGCCGCGAGCGGGACTGCAGGTAGCTCACCTCGCCGCCCCTCGCCCACAGGCATCACCTCCTGTCACCTGACCCTCGCCATGCAGACCCCGCGAGCGTCCGCTCCCCGCCCGGCCCTGCTGCTTCTGCTGCTGCTACTGGGGGGCGTCCACGGCCTCTTTCCCGAGGAGCCGCCGCCGCTCAGCGTGGCCCCCGGGGACTGTGAGTACGGGGGTGTCCTGGGCGGGGGCAGTCCCTTGGGAAGGTCTGGGTTCCCAGTTGCGTCCGCTGCCCCATCTGGGGACTCAACCACGCCAAGAGCCACCCCTAGAAGGGGCATGACCTCAGGCACCCCCTCCTCACCCCCAGCTCGGGCTTACACCCCTCTCCACTCCCTCCCTCAGACCTGAACCACTACCCCGTGTTTGTGGGCAGCGGGCCCGGACGCCTGACCCCCGCAGAAGGTGCTGAAGACCTCAACATCCAACGAGTCCTGCGGGTCAACAGAACGCTGTTCATTGGGGACAGGTATTGCTCGGGACAGCGGGGAGGCCTGTGTGACTGGAGCAGAATGAGCGAGGGGGATAGAGAGAGGAGGGGAGGGTCGGGAGGGGTCGGGGCAGGTCGTGCAGGGCCTGGTGGGCCATTGGGAGGACTTAGGCTTTGAATTGGAGGAAGGTGGGAGCCACAGAAGGTTATAGGCAGAGGAAGGCCTGGACCCGACTCAGGTGCTCACACGCGTCCTCTGGTGGCTGCTTCTGGGAGGCTAGACTGTGGGGTGAGCAAGAGTGGAAGCCAGGGAACCAGGGTGGAGGGGACTGGGCTGTCCAGGTGGAAGCTGTGGAGGGGAGAATGCTGAGGCTGGACCAGGTGGAAGCTGTGGAGGGGAGAAATGAGCGTGAGGTCACCGGGCTTCTAGGGATGAGCTTCTCGGACAGATCAGTTGCTTTGGAGAGGATAAGGAGGATGAAGAAGTGACACTGGGTTTAACCACAGGAGGTCACCAATGACATTGACCAGGGCAGCTTCCTCGGCATGGGGGTGAGGGGGAGACGCTGGTGGGCGCCTGGGACGTGCCAAGCGGGGCACCTGACCTAAAGCCACGGGACATGGTGTTGGGGGCAGTCTGTGGGGCGTGTGGGGCAGGAGGTGGTCAGGGTATGAAGGGTGCTGGGGCCCTTAGGAGGGCTGTGGTCGGCGTTGGAGTTGCTCGTGTCAGAGACGTTGGCATGTCCCTGCGTGCCCCCTACCGTGCACACCACGTTGGTAGTGGGAAGGATGGAATGGGGGAGGGTAGCGGAACTCCGGTGTCTCACTAACCATGCCCCTCCCCCAGGGACAACCTCTACCGCGTAGAGCTGGAGCCCCCCACGTCCACGGAGTTGCGATACCAGAGGGTGAGGAAAGGGTCCAGGTGGGAGCGGAGGGGCAGGACCAGGGGGACGCGACACTACACTGGGGAGCTGGGTGACTCGGCCCTGCACAGCGGGGGCACTTAGGGCTGCTGGGACCCGGTGCCCCCTCACCAGCTCTCTCTGTCTGCAGAAGCTGACCTGGAGATCTAACCCCAGCGACATAAAAGTGTGTCGGATGAAGGGCAAACAAGAGGTGAGCAGGCCCTGGCTCAGTTCAGCCCTGGCATTGCCCATGCCCCGCCCCACGCCACCAGCCCTGGTCACGCCTCAACCCAGCCCTAATCAGTTCTACCACGCCCAACCACCAGCCCTGGCCACACCCCCAAAAGCTCGAAATAGCCATGACCACGCCCACTTCCCCCCACCCAATTGATCTCAGCCGGGCCCCCCAACCTGGCCATATTAGCCATAAATAGCCACGCCCGAAATAGTTCTGGCTACGCCCACACCCCTGCCCCAGTCGGTCCTAACACAACCCCCAGCCCCGCTCCAAACAGCCCTGGCCATGCTCACACCCCACCCAATCCGTCAGGTCCCCCTCCCGGCCCCTCCTACATCAGCCCTGGACCCCCAGGTAAGCCCAGGCCACGCCCACCTCCCAGCGCTAGCCACGCTCCCAACCTGGCCCCAATTAGCCATAACTATGCCAACCACGCCCCCAGTTAGTTCTGGTCACGCCCATTTCCCCCACCCTAATCGGACCTGGCCACGCCCAGAGTGGATGCTCCTCCTCCATCCCCCTTAGGACTCTGCTGTTGCCATGGTTATGCTCATAGTCTGACCACGCCCACAGCCTGGCCTTGCCTGCGCTGCTGATACCAGTGTTTCCCTGTCTGGGCCGCACCGTGTCCCCAGCCATTCCTAGGTTCAGCACCTGCCTTGGCGACTCCCCAAGGAGGGACCAGCCTTGGCCACGCCCACAACAGACTGGCCCTCCGCCCTAGCCACGCCCTACGCAGCTCCAGTCACGCCCACACCCGTGGCCACGCCCACGCCCGTGGCCACGCCCACATCCCTCTCCCCTCTTCCTGTCCCCCACCCCAGGGCGAGTGTCGAAACTTCGTAAAGGTGCTGCTCCTTCGGGACGAGTCCACGCTCTTTGTGTGTGGTTCCAACGCCTTCAACCCGGTGTGCGCCAACTACAGCGTGAGTCTCCAGACTCCCTGCGTCCCAGGTCCGACCTCCAGGCCTCTGCTCTCCTGACTGCCCTTGGCCGTGGCCTTTCCCCAGGCCGTGTCACCTCCGCCAGGAAGCCTTCCTGGATATACTCTCCCTGCCTCCTCCCCTGAAGCTCAAGAGGGTCAGCGCTGTCCAAACGAGGCCTGTACAGGGGTCAGGGAAGCCGTAGCTACTTAGTCAATGAGCCAGTTACAGGACTAATTAGGGATTGACTCTTAAACCCGTTTACGGGTTAGTAAACTGAGGCCCTGAGGTTAAGTGAGTGGCCAAGGCCACACAGTAATCCATGTTGGACCGGGATTCCTCTTGGAGTGGGGAGCTGGGGGAGCCAGAGGCTGCTAGGCGGGGTCAGGAGGTCTGTCAATCATTCCCCATGGTCCCTGCAGATAGACACCCTGCAGCCTGTGGGAGACAACATCAGCGGTATGGCCCGCTGCCCGTACGACCCCAAGCACGCCAATGTCGCCCTCTTCTCTGGTAAGTACCCCCAACGTCCATCTGATCAGCCCCAGCCACAGGCAAGACCTGGCACTTTCTGCTCCAGAGTCTGGGTCATCTAGTAGCAGCTGGACGACCATTTGTCCCAGCTGTGACATGGACAGACTCTCAGCCCAGGTGTGGAGTTCAGCTGGGATTGAGGCTCAGTGGGGCTCGGGGCTCAGTTAAGATCAGGGCTTGGGTGGAGGTGGGGCTTGGATGGGAAGCAGGCTCAGTCTGGAGACAGGGGTTCCCCTAGGCTCAGGGCTCAGTCTCAGAAAATCGAGTTTCGACCCACGCAGCCCCTGGCCTCTGCGGTCTCACCTCTCACCTGCCTTCCCCACCCATCCAGAGGGGATGCTCTTCACAGCTACCGTTACCGACTTCCTAGCCATCGATGCCGTCATCTACCGCAGCCTTGGCGACCGGCCCACCCTGCGCACCGTGAAACACGACTCCAAGTGGTTCAAAGGTGAGAGCAGGAAGGACAGTGGGCCCAGACCTGGCAGGGCCCAGAACCTGACATTCGTCAAATCCCCCCACCAGAGTAAGAGTCCCCGAGGCTCTGGGGGGGGCATTTCCACCACATCTTTGGAATCTGTTGGCCTTTTTGAAGACTAGAAAGCTAGAGGAGCAAGTTCAGTTGGATCTAAAGTAGAACCCGCTAGAAGTGGGTGGCTTAGAAGCTCAAAATGGAACCCCAAGGAAGACATAGCAGGACTGAGCTCTTCAACACATGAGCGAGGAAGATAACGAAATTAGTTGATGTTGCCGTTTGCGGCAATAGACACAGCAATTTTCGGCTTCTGACCTCCCTTCCCCTGCAAAAACACAAAGTTTGAGTCTGTTTCATTTTGCCTGGGTAACCAGCCTAGGTCCCCCCTTCACCATAAAAGCCAGTGAGTTCTCAGCCCCAGAAACCCCCTTCGTCATGTCAGGGGCTGAGTTCTGACCCTCCTCTTCTGCAGAGCCTTACTTCGTCCATGCAGTGGAGTGGGGCAGCCATGTCTACTTCTTCTTCCGGGAGATTGCAATGGAGTTTAACTACCTGGAGAAGGTGAGGCTGGTGCAGTGGGGCATGGAGTGGAGAGGCTCTGATCATGTGAAGTGGAGGGCAGAGGAGGATTCCTGAATCCCTACATGGGGCGAGAGGGTCCTGCCCTCCATTTCCGGTCCCCAGGGCCTCCCTTCCAGTCATGGTCAGGCCCTGAGGCTGAACGCATCTGTGGAGCAGCCATGGAGCACTCAGCTTGGATGAGGGGCTTGCGTTGGAAGTCAGATACACCTGGTGCTGCTCTTGTGCGCCTGTCCACCCACCTCCTCACCCTCACACTTACCCATCTGACTCTTCAGCCCACCCACCCATTCATTCATCCACCCACCCATCCATCCATGCATCTGTCCATCCACCCATCCATCCATCTATGCATCTATCTGTCCACCCACCCATCCACCCACCCATTCATCCATCCATCCATCCATGCATCCATCCACCTGTCAGTTCAGCCACCCTTCAATCCTATCCATCCATCAGTCCGACTATCCATCCACCTATCCATCATCCATCCACCCATCCATCCATCCATTTATCTATCTATCCAGCCACACATCCACCCACCCACCCATCCATCATCCATCCATTTACCCACCCACCCACCTATACATCCATCCATCCACCCACACATCCATTCCAACCATCCATCCATCTGCGAGGTCATCCATCTACCCATCCATTCATCTATCTACCCATTTACTCACCCATCCATCCATCCGTCTATTCATCCATCTGTCCATCTATCCACCAGTCCATCTACCCATCCATTTATCCATCTACCCTTCCATCTATCTCATCCACCCACCCATCATCTAAGCACCCACACATCCGTCTATCCATTTATATATCCATCCACTCACCCACCCACCCATCCATCCATCCATCCACCCATCCATCCATCTACGCATCTATCTGTCTACCCACCCATCCACCCACCCATTCATCCATCTATCCATCCATCCACCCACCCATCCACCTGTCCATCCATTCATCAACCCACCCACCCATTCATCCATCTACCCACCCATTCTTCCATCCATCCACCCATGCATCCATCCATCTACTTTTCCACCCATTGATCCATCCATCTATCCACTCATTCATCCATCCATCCATCCATCCATCTATCCATTCATTTATCTACTTATTCATCTATCCCTTACCCATCCATCTGTCCATCCATTCATCAACCCACCCACCCATTCATCCATCTACCCACCCTTCCATCCATTTATCCAGCCATCCAGCTATGTATCTACCCATCTATCCATCCATCATCCATCCATCCATTCATCCATTCATCAACCTACCCACCCATTCATCTATCTCCCCACCCATCCATCCATCCACCCATCTGTCCATCTACCCATCCATCTATCCATCTATCCATTCACTTATTCACCCATTGATCCATCCATCTATCCACCCACCCATCCATCCATCTACCCATCCATCCATCTACCCATCCATCTATCTATCCATCTATCCATTCACTTATCCACCCATTGATCCATCCATCTATCCACCCACCCATCCATCCATCTACCCATCTATCCATCTACCCATCTACCCATCTATCCATCCACCCATCCATCCATCTACCCATCCATCCATTCATCCACCCATCCACCCATCCATCCATCCATCCATCTA
>CM052668.1:3334320-3354294 GCA_028533165.1 Leontopithecus rosalia | reverse complement strand
CCATCCATCCATCCACCCATCCACCCACCCATCCACCCATCCACCCACCCACCCACCCATCCATTCATCCACCCACCCACCCATCCATCCACCCACTCATCCACTTACCTACCAGTTACTCAATTATCTCGTCCTCCTCCATCTCCTCCATTATCTACCACCTTCTTCAGATGCATCCAACTATCCATCCACTGCCCACTCACCCTCCATTGTATCATCCATCCATCCGCTTCTGCCCGCATTCCTCCATCCAGGCAACCAGGCAGTGCTCAAGTGCACAGACTGCCACTAACTCCTACTGTGACCATGAACCGGTCACTTTAATCCATGCCTCTTACCAGCTTCCCCATACATGCACTGGGGGTATCAGTAGCCGCCGAGGAAACAGCGTAAGAGGTATGAGAATAAAACGTGGCTCTTAGAGGAAGCAGCGATGATCGTCACTGCTGCCATCATCATCACTGTCATCCCTACCGGGGAGTCCTGCCAGGGAAGCCGGTGCCCAGAGAGGAACGGCGGCTGGCCGGGGTCCCGCCAGAGTCAGGGCCAGACTCCTGGATCCCGGCTTGGGTGGTGGGTGGCACAGCCTGCGGGCAGGCCTTCCTGGGCCACAGGGCTCAGGCCCCCATCTGTCCACTGTCACGCCCAGGTGGTGGTGTCCCGCGTGGCCCGCGTGTGCAAGAATGACGTGGGAGGCTCCCCCCGCGTGCTGGAGAAGCAGTGGACGTCCTTCCTGAAGGCGCGGCTCAACTGCTCGGTGCCCGGCGACTCCCACTTCTACTTCAACGTGCTGCAGGCTGTCACGGGCGTGGTCAGCCTGGGGGGCCGGCCGGTGGTCCTGGCCGTCTTCTCCACGCCCAGCAACAGGTCAGCACCCACCAATGGGAGCGAACTGGGAGCGTTTGATGGGCATAGGTTGAAAGGGCCTGACTTCATGCCCCAGAAACACCCTGGGTCCTAGGTTGGGCACAATTGGATTAGACCCCTGAGAGACCTCGGCCCCAAGCTGGGGTGGGACAAGCTGACACTGACCCTCTAAGTCCCTTTGGTTAGAACTGGGCCAAAGGTATCCTCATTCTCTGCCTTTGGAGAGAGGAGCAGGGAGGGCTTCCTGGAGGAGTGGACATCGGAGCTAGGCTTTGGGTGTGAGATGGAGGAAGCGGGAAGGGTGTTCAAGGTTGGAGAAACAGCATATGCAAAGACCCTGAGGCTACAGTGAGTTTGGTTTTTGTTTTTTAGGGTTTTTTTTTTTTTTTTTTTGAGACAGAGTCTCACTCTGTCACCAGGCTGGAGTGCAGAGGCACGATATCGGCTCGCTGCAACCTCTACCTCCCGGGTTCAAGCGATTCTCCTGAGTAGCTGGGATTACAGGTGCCCACCACAACACCCAGCTCATTTTTGTATTTTTAGTAGGGACAGGGTTTCACCATGTTGGCCAGGCTGGTCTCGAACTCCTGACCTCAGGTGTTCTGCCCACCTCAGCCTCCTCCCAAAGTGCTGGGATTATGGGAGTGAGCTACCGCGCCCGGCCAAGTTCGGTATATTTAAGTAATCATGAGAAGCCCTGTGTAGGAAGGAACCAGGGAAGAATGGAGGACATGAGGGCAGGGAAGTGATGGGACAGGTCAGGCAAGGCCCTGTGGGCTGCAGGCAGGAACCTGGACTTTTTCCTGAGGGCACCAGGGAGCCATGGAAGAGTGAAGAGCAAGATTTGCGTTTTTTAAAAGGCTGCTGTGAGGCCAGGCTCGGAGGCTCACGCCTGTAATTCCAGCACTTTGGGAGGCCGAGGTGAGCGGATCATTTAAGGTCAGGAGTTCGAAACCAGCCTGGCTAACATGGTGAAACCCCGTCTCTACTAAAAATACAAAAATTAGCCAGCCGTGACAGCGGGTGCATGTAATTTCCAGCTACTCAGGAGGCTGAGGCAGGAGAATCACTTGAACCCGGGAGGTGGAGGTTGCAGTGAGCTGAGATCACGCCACTGCATGCCAGCCTAGGTGACAGAGCGAGACTCGGTCTTAAAAAATAAAAAGGCAGCAGGGCACAGTGGCTCACACCTATAATCCCAGCACTTTGGGAGGCCAAGGCAGGCAGATCACCTGAGGTCAGGAGTTCGAGACCAGCCTGACCAACATGGAGAAACCCTGTGTCTACTAAAAAATACAAGCTGGGCATGGTGGCGCATGCCTGTAATCCCAGCCAGCTACTCCGGAGGCTGAGGCAGGAGAATTGCTTGAACCCGGGAGGTGGAGGTTGCAGTGAGCCCAGATCACGCCGTTGTACTCCAGCCTGGGTAACAAGAGCGAAACTCCATCTGAAGAAAAGAAAAACGCCTGCTGGGGAATGGGTTCATGGGTTCTAACAGTGGCAGTGGGGAGGCAGGACATCCGGTGAAACAAGGATGGGGGCCTGGACAGCGGGTGGCCTCAGAGACACTGCACTGTGGTCCAATCTGAGAGGTTACCTGGGAGCAGCAGCTGTGCTGGACAGATGGAGGAGGGGCAGGGGACATCTGACATCTCTGGCCCTGGAACACTGGAGATTTGCTGGCTTCTGGGGACAGAGGCTACTGCACACGCCTCTCCAAAGTGGGGTCTCCCACTGAGCTGACCACACTCTCTCATCCCGACCCCTCAGCATCCCTGGGTCGGCTGTCTGCGCCTTTGACATGACACAGGTAGCAGCTGTGTTTGAAGGCCGCTTCCGAGAGCAGAAGTCCCCCGAGTCCATCTGGACGCCGGTGCCGGAGGATCAGGTGCCTCGACCCCGGTGAGAATCCCCTCCATCCTGAGTCACGTGCCCAGATGAAGTCCTGGTCCCCAGGGCCGAGGGCTGGGGCTTCCGGGTGGTTATTTAGCTGATGCTGAGTTCAGCTGTACCTGTTATGCAGATGGAAAAAACTGAGGCCGGGCGCGGTGGCGCACACCTGTAATCCTAGCACTTTGGGAGGCTGAGGTGGGCAGATCGCCTGAGGTCAAGGGTTCGAGACGAGCCTAGCCAACATGGCAAAATGCTGTCTCTCCTAAAAATGCAAAAATTAGCCAGGCGTAGTGGTGCATGCCTGTAATCTCAGCCACTTGGGAGGCTGAGACAGGAGAATCACTTGAACCCAGGAGGCAGAGGTTGCAGTGAGCCAAGATTTTGCCATTGCACTCCAGCCTGGGTGACAGATTGAGACTCTGTCTCCAAAAGAAAAATAAGAGGCTGGGTATGGTGGCTCACGCCTGTAATCCCAGTATTTTGGGAGGCCGAGGTGGGCAGATCACGAGGTGAAGAGATCGAGACCATCCTGGTCAACCTGGTGAGACCCCGTCTCTACTAAAAATATAAAAAGTATCTGGGCATGGTGGCGGGCACCTGTGGTCCCAGCTGCTTGGGAGGCTGAGGCAGGAGAATCACTTGACCTGGGAGGCGGAGGTTGCAGTGAGCTGAGATCGCGCCACTGCACTCCAGCCTGGTGACAGAGTGAGACTCTGTCTCAAAAAAAAAGAAAAAGAAAATTGAGGCCCATTGGGTAAGGCGGTGGGTCCCCTGGTGTACCAGCCCCTTTATGAGGACCTTTGTTCATCCTGACCGCCCCATGTCGCCCCAGGCCTGGGTGCTGTGCAGCCCCCGGAACGCAGTACAATGCCTCCAGCGCCCTGCCGGATGACATCCTCAACTTCGTCAAGACCCACCCTCTGATGGACGAGGCGGTGCCCTCGCTGGGCCACGCTCCCTGGATCGTGCGGACTCTGATGAGGTCAGGAGGGGCAGGGCATGGTGAAGACAGAGTACAGGGTAGATGGAGAGTGAGAGGAGCCAGAGGCTCAGCACAGGTGAGCCCACGGCTTCCGGCGCTGCCCGGAGAGCTGGAGACAGAGAGACACAGAGACACAGAGGGAAAGATGGAGGGACACTAGGAGAGGGATCAAAGAGACAGAGAAAGATCAAGAAGTGACAGGCAGGTCACCGGGCACTGTGGCTCATGCCTGTAATCCCAGCACTTTGGGAGGCCAAGGCAGCCGGATCACCTAAGGCCAGCAGTTTGAGACCAGCCTGGCCAACATGGAGAAACCTTGTCTCTACTTAAAATACAAAAATCAGCCCGGTGTGGTGGCGCACGCCTCTAATCCCGGCTACTCAGGAGGCTGAGGCAGGAGAAACACTTGAACCCGGGAGGTGCAGGTTGCAGTGAGTTGAATCGCACTTTTGCACACCAGCCTGGGCGACAAAGTGAGGCTCCGTCTCAAAGAAAGAAAAAAAAAGGTAGACAGATATATACCAGGAGAACAAAGTGGGAGAGAGACAGAGACAGGAGAGAGGCAATCAGAGACAGGAAAGAGACGAAAGACAGAGAAAGAGATTGAAAGGTACACAAACACATACGCATCAGGAGAAAGGGGCCCCTGGCATGGTGACTCACGCCTGTAATCCCAACACTTCGGCAGGCTGAGTGGGGGCGGATCACCTGAGGTCAGGAGTTCGAGACCAGCCTGGCCAAGTGGTGAAACCCCGACTCTACTAAAAATAGTTTAAAAATTAGCTGGGCGTGGTGGCATGCGCCTTTAGTCCCAGCTACTCAGGAGGCTGAGGTAGGAGGATCACTTGAACCCAGGAGGCCAAGATCGCGCCACTGCACTACAGCCTGGGCGACAGAGCAAGACTCTTTCTCAACCAAAGAGACAGGGCCGGGGGCAGCCTGGTTTGGGGTTGTGTTTCTGGCAAGTGTGCCCTCGTGCCTGCATGTTCACCGTGTGCCCGGCATCCGTGTACACTCAGATTTATTGCTGTTGCCTGTGTTGGTGGAACGTGGTAGCTGGGGGGCTCCTGGGGGATACGTGGCCATCCTGACCCCTCCCTGCACTGTCCCCCAGGCACCAGCTGACTCGAGTGGCCGTGGACGTGGGAGCTGGCCCCTGGGGCAACCAGACCGTTGTCTTCCTGGGTTCTGAGGCAGGGACCGTCCTCAAGTTCCTTGTCCAGCCCAATGCCAGCACCTCAGGGACATCCGGGCTCAGTGTCTTCCTGGAGGAGTTTGAGACCTACCGGCCGGACAGGTGAGTCCGGGCAAAGGTAGGGAGGGCTCACCGGCAGGAGGGGAGATGGGCGGTGCCCTCGGCCTCACCCCTCTGCTTGTCCCCAGGTGTGGACGGCCCGGTGGTGGCGAGACAGGGCAGCGGCTGCTGAGCTTGGAGCTGGACGCAGCTTCCGGGGGCCTGCTGGCTGCCTTCCCCCGCTGCGTGGTCCGAGTGCCCGTGGCTCGCTGCCAGCAGTACTCGGGGTGTATGAAGTGAGTGTCCACCCCCGGCCAGCTGTGGGCGGGAAGCAAGGGAGGCTGAGCGCAGGGAGGGAGAGAACGGTCCCGTCAAAAGCCCAACAGCGTCCTAGTCATTGAGCTGGGCGGAGAGCACAGCCCGTGCAAAGGCCCGGGGGCAGGACCACACCTGGTGTGTTGGAAGAACAGCAAGGAGGCCGGTGGGGCTGGAGCAGAGTGAGCAAGGAAGAGAATGTGAAGAGAGGAGGATGCGGGGGAGAGGGGAGGGGACGGAGCAGTTAGTGCAGACTTTGTGGGCCTTGGGAGGACGTGGGCTTTGACCTCAAGAAAGGTGGGAGCCATGTAGGGTTGCAGGCAGAGGAGGGACTGGCCCTGACTCGGGTGCTCACAGGTGCCCTCTGGCGGCTGCTGCCAGGAGGAGACAGCAGGGGAAGGAGAACCAGGGGACCAGGGCGGGGGCTGTTTCCCTGTCTCTAAAACGGGAGCAAAGCTGGGATGCATGCCAGTGCTGGCCCACGCCAGGGCTCCATGTTTGCTGTCAACACGGAGGACCCTGTGTCCTGCCCACTGCTATTGTAACAATGACCCGGTAGCTCCGAATCCAAGGGCACAGTCTCTGGCGCAATGCCTGGGCCACCATCCCAGCACTGCCACTTGGGCAAACATTTACTTTCTCGAGCCTCAGTTTGCTTATCTGTAAAATGGGCAGGGAACAGTGCCCTGCACTTCGATTTGTTCTAAAGACTCGGGAATTGCTGCTAAGAGGCAGGGGCCGGGCACGGTGGCTCACGCCTGTCATCCCAGCACCTTGGTAGGCCAAGGCAGGAAGACTGCTCGAACCCAGGAGTTTAAGACCAGCCTGGTGGCAAATGCCTCTGGTTGCAGCTACTGAGAAGGCTGAGGCAGGAAGACTGATTGAGCCTGGGTGGTTGAGGCTGCAGTAAACTATGACCGTGCCCTGTACTCCAGCCCAGGTGACAGTACAAGACCCTGTCTGTTAAAGAAAAAAATTTCAATTTTAGTTTAAAAAGTTTTTTTAAATTTTTTTTTAAAAGGCCAGGTGCAGTGGCTCATGCCTATAATCCCAGCACTTTGGGAGGCCGAGACTGAACACCTGAGGTCAGGAGTTTGAGACCAGCCTGGCCAACCTGATGAAACCCCGTCTCTACTAAAAATGCAAAAATTAGCCAGGTGGGGTGACATGTGCCTGTAGTCCCAGGTACTCAGGAGGCTGCGGCAGGAGAATCACTTGAACCTGGGAGACTGAGGTTGCCGTGAGCTGAGATCGCGCCGTTGCACTCCAGTCTGGGCAACAAGAACGAGATTCTGTCTCATAAATAAATAAATAAGCAATATAAAATAAAATAAAAATTTAAAAGGCAGGTGCTTAGAACAGGGCCCACAGGTAACTGTCCCCGCCGGGGCTGTGTGAGTGAGTTGGTCACTTGTCCTATTTGGTCCCTGGTCTGCTCTAGGAACTGTATCGGCAGTCAGGACCCCTACTGCGGGTGGGCCCCCGATGGCTCCTGCATCTTCCTCAGCCCGGGCACCAGGTACTGCGGGAGAGGGAGGGGCTGGAGGGTGTGTGACCCGCCCGTGATCCTGGATCCCCCGGCCTCTGACTGAGAGGGCTCTCCTGACAGTGCCTCCTCTCCCCATTAGAGCCGCCTTTGAGCAGGACGTGTCCGGGGCCAGCACCTCAGGCTTAGGGGACTGCACAGGTGAGTGGGGGTGGGGATGGCAGGCTAAACTGAGACCCTCATCCCCCACCACAAGGGAGGGGAGAGGAGAAGCTGGGGGACCCTCAAATCCTCTGGGGGGTGAGTGGGGAACCTGGATTCCATCCGACTTTAGAACGGTGTGGGGAGTTGGCCAGGTGGGGTGGATCACACCTGTAATCCCAGTACTTTGGGAGGCTGAGGTGGGTGGATTACCTGAGGTCAGGAGTTCGAGACCAACATGGTGAAACCCTGTCTTTACTAAAAATACAAAATTAGCCGGGCGTGGTGGTGGCGGGTGCCTGTAGTCCCAGCTACTCGGGAGGCGGAGGCAGGAGAATCACTTGAACTTGGGAGACAGAGGTTATTGTGAGCCGAGATTGCGCCACTGCACTCCAGCCTGGGCAACAAGAGCAACATTCCGCCTCAAAAAAAAAGAAAGAAAGGTGTGGGGAGGTCTCATTTCTTGGGGAGGGAGATAGGAGAACAGAGACCCCAGAAGACAGAGAGACACCACGAAATGGACAGGCTTTGACAGGGATGAAGTGACAACAGAAGGCAGAGACAAACTTCTATAGGACAGAAGGGGCCAGATGTGGAGGCTCATGCCCTGCGATCCCAGCATTTTGAGAGGCTGAGACAGGAGGATCGCTTGAGGTCAGGAGTTGGAGACCAGCCTGGGCAACATAGTGTGAGCCACCGTGCCTGGCCAAGATCCTGTCTTTCATAAAACAAAGAGGTGGCCGGGCGTGGTGGCTTACACCTGTAATCCCAGCACTTTGGGAAGCTGAGGTGGGTGGATCACCTGAGGTTGAGAGTTCGAGACCAGCCTGACCAACATGGAGAAACCCCATCTTTACTAAAAAAAAATAACAAAAAATGAGCCGGTCACGGTGATGCCTGCTTGCAATCCCAGCTGCTGGGGAGGCTGAGGCAGGAGAATCCCTTTCACTGGGGAGGCGGAGATTGCAGTGAGCTGAGATGGTGCCATTGCACTTCAGCCTGGGCGACAAGAGGGAAACTCCTTTCCGTTTCAAAAATTAAAAGTAAAAAAAAAATGAAGCAAACAGGTGGAGGCAGGCAGGGTTGCAGTGAGCTGCACCAGTGCCCTCCAGCCTGGAGGACAGAGGGTCCGAGGAGGCAGGAGGGGTGCCCAGGGCGGCCCCGCCAGGCCCCCCTCACCCCAGCGCTCCCCGCCAGGACTCCTGCGGGCCAGCCTCTCCGAGGACCGCGCGGGGCTGGTGTCCGTGAACCTGCTGGTGACATCGTCGGTGGCGGCCTTCGTGGTGGGCGCCGTGGTGTCCGGCTTCAGCGTGGGCTGGTTCGTAGGTCTCCGCGAGCGGCGGGAGCTGGCCCGGCGCAAGGACAAGGAGGCCATCCTGGCGCACGGGGCGGGCGAGGCCGTGCTGAGCGTCAGCCGCCTCGGCGAGCGCAGGGCGCAGGGCCCCGGAGGCCGGGGCGGGGGCGGCGGCGGCGGCGCCGGGGTCCCCCCTGAGGCCCTGCTGGCGCCCCTGATGCAGAACGGCTGGGCCAAGGCCACGCTGCTGCAGGGCGGGCCCCACGACCTGGACTCGGGGCTGCTGCCCACGCCCGAGCAGACGCCGCTGCCGCAGAAGCGCCTGCCCACCCCGCACCCGCACCCCCACGCCCTGGGCCCCCGCGCCTGGGACCACGGCCACCCCCTGCTCCCGGCCTCCGCCTCGTCCTCCCTCCTGCTGCTGGCCCCCGCCCGGGCCCCCGAGCAGCCCCCCGCGCCCGGGGATCCGACCCCCGACGCGCGCCTCTATGCTGCCCGGCCCGGCCGCGCCTCCCACGGCGACTTCCCACTCACTCCCCACGCCAGCCCGGACCGCCGGAGGGTGGTGTCGGCGCCCACGGGCCCCTTGGACCCAGCCTCAGCCGCCGATGGCCTCCCGCGGCCCTGGAGCCCACCCCCGACGGGCAGCCTGCGGAGACCACCGGGCCCCCACGGCCCTGCGGCCGCCGCCCTGCGCCGCACCCACACCTTCAACAGCGGCGAGGCCCGGCCTGGGGACCGCCACCGGGGCTGCCACGCGCGGCCCGGCACGGACTTGGCCCATCTCCTCCCCTATGGGGGGACGGACAGGACTGCGCCCCCCGTGCCCTAGGCCGGGGACCCCCGATGCCTTGGCAGTGCCAGCCACGGGAACCAGGAGCGAGAGACGGTGCCAGAACGCCGGGCCCGGGGCAGCTCCGAGTGGGTGCTCAAGCCCCCCGACCCACCCGCGGAGTGGGGGGCCCCCTCCGCCACAAGGAAGCACAACCAGCTCGCCCTCCCCCCACCCGGGGCCGCAGGACGCTGAGACGGTTTGGGGGTGGGTGGGCGGGAGGACTTTGCTATGGATTTAAGGTTGACCTTCTGCGCGTAGGTTTTTGGTTTCTTTTGCAGTTTTCTAACCAATTGCACAACTCCGTTCTCGGGGTGACGGCGGGCCGGGGAGGCTTGGAGGCCGGGTGAGGAGCGGAGGGCCCACAGCTGCAGAGCCAAGCCCTCCCCACCCCTGAAAAGGTCCCTTCCCGACCCAGGCCCCTGGCGTGTGTGGGTGTGTGTGCGTGTGCGTGCCGTGTTCGTGTGCAAGGGGCCGGGGAGGCGGGCGTGCGTGTGTGTGCCAGCCAGGGCTGCTGTGGGCGCGTGTGTCGGGTGGGCCACGCGTTCAGGGTGTGTGTCCATGAGCGAGTGTGGTGGCCCCAGCGGTCTGGGCGTTGGCTGAGCCGATGCTGGGGCTTCCAGAAGGCCTGGGGCCTCCGAGGTGCCGGTTAGGAGTTTGAATCCCCCCCGCCACACTCTGCAGAGGGAAGCGGGGGCAATGCCGGGGTTTCAGGCAGGGGACACGGGGAGGGCCTGCCCAGAAGTCACATTGGCAGCAGCTGTCTAAAGGGCTTGGGGGCCTGAGGGGTGGCGAAGGTGGGTGGGGCCCCCCTGTAAATACGGCCCCAGGGTGGTGAGAGAGTCCCACGCCACCCGTCCTCTTGTGACCTCCCCTCTCTGACCGCCAGCTGACCATGCATGCCACGTGGCCGGCTGGGTACTCCACCCTCTCTGGAGTTTGCCTCCCCTAGTCCCCTCCCCATCAATAAAACTCTGTTTACAACCACCGGCCCCCACGACTCTGGCTCTGCTCTGCCTTCTGGTGGGGGGAGGCACAGGTACCGGGCACCTTCAAAGGTCAAGGTCGGGCGGGGTGCGGTGGCTGACGCCTGTAATCCCAGCACTTCGGGAGGCCGAGGCAGGTGGATCGCTTGATGTCAGGAGTTCAAAAGCAGCCTGGCCAACATGGCAAAACCCTGTCTCTACTAAAAATACAAAAAAATTAGCCAGGCGTGGTGGCGGGCACTGTAATCCCAGCTACTCAGCAGACTGAGGCAGGAGAATAGCTTGAAAAAAAAAAAAAGGCTGGGTCAAAACAAATCTGGGGAGCTGTGTGGAAAATGGAGACTCAGGGGTCCCATCTTCATCTGCATAGGAGCCACTTCCTTTATTTATTTATTTATTTTTTTTTTTGAGGTGGAGTCTCGCTCTGTGGCCCAGGCTGGAGTGCAGTGGTGCGATCTCAGGTCACTGCAACCTCCACCTCCGCCTCCTGGGTTCAAGCAATTTTCCTGCCTCAGCCTCCCAAGTAGCTGGGATTACAGGCGCGCACCACCATGCTCAGCTAATTTTTGTATTTTTTAATAGAGACGGGGTTTCACCATGTTGGTCAGACTGGTCTCGAACTCCTGACCTCATGATCTGGCCACCTTGGCCTCCCAAAGTGCTGGAATTACAGGCGTGAGCCACCGCGCCCAGCCACCGGTTTCTACTAATTTATTTTTTAGAGACAGGGTCTTGTGTTGCCCAGGCTGGTCTCAAACTCCTGAGCTCAAGTGATCCTCCCGCCTCAGCCTCCCAAAGTGCTGGGACTACAGGTGTGAGCCAGTACAGTAGCTCAGGGACCAGTTTCTGATTGTTCCTGCAGCAGATATTTAGTGTGCCCCTACTATGTGCCAAGTAGTGTTTGGGGATAAAGAGCCCTCTTATGGAGCTCACGATCTACTTTGAAAAAAGTATAATAAAGAAAAATCATTCAATTTGACTGCAACTCCAGCACTTGGGGAGGCCGAGGCAAGCAGATCACTTGAGGCCAGGAGTTCAAGACCAGCCTGGCAAATACAGTGAAACCGTGTCTCTACTAAAAATTAGCTGGGCATGGTGGTTCACGCCCGTAGTCCTAGGGCTTTGGGAGGCCCAGGTGGGTGGATGGAGACCATCCTGGCCAACATGGTGAAACCCCATCTCTACTAATAAAAAATAAAAAAAGCCGGGCATGGTGGCACACGCCTGTAGTCCCAGCTACTCGGGAGGCTGAGGCAGGAGAGTGCTTGAACTCCAGGAGGCAGAAGTTGCAGTGAGCCAAGATTGTGCCACTGCACTACAGCCTGGGCAACAGACAGAGATTCCATCTCAAAAAAAACAAACGGCCGGGCGTGGTGGCGCGTGCCTGTAGTCCCAGCTATTCGGGAGGCTGAGGCAGGAGGATTGCTTGAGCCCAGGAGTTCTGGGCTGTAGTGCGCTATGCCAATCGGGTGTCTGCACTAAGTTTGGCATCAATATGGTGACCTCCCGGGAGCGGGGGACCACCAGGTTGCCTAAAGAGGGGTGAACCGGGTCAGAAACGGAGCAGGTCAAAACTCCGGTGCTGATCAGCAGTGGGATCGCGCCTGTGAATAGCCACTGCACTCCAGCCTGGGCCACATAGCGAGACCCCGTCTCTAAAAAACAAACAAAACGAAACCTCCTTTTCAGCTAGTGATGTGTGTAAGGAAGAAAAAGCAATAATTTGCTGGTACAAAAGCAATAACGGGCCGATGGGAGGTCTGCAGATTAATCAGCGAGTGCTTCCCTGAAGAGGTGAGGTCATTGAAACTGAGATCAGAAAGCTGAGAAGAAACGGTTGGAAGATGAGTTTTCCAGATAGCGGGAACAGCCTGTGCAAAGGCCCTGAGACACGTGTGGCTGGAATAGGGCGGCCGAGGGGGAATGAGGGACGGGGGAAGTGGGAACGGGGTCCAGACCGGCCAGGCCTCACAGGAGAAAAGAATCTATTTTTTTTCTCCTGAGACAGGGTCTCACTCTGTTGCCCAGGCTGGATTGCGATGGTCCAGTCACAGCTCACTATAGCCTCGACCTCCTGGACTCAAGCCATCCCCTCACCTCAGCCTCCCGAGTAGCTGGGACTCCAGGTATGTGCCACCACCCTTGGCTCATTTTTCTGTTTTTAGTAGAGACAGGGTTTTGCCGTATTCCCCAGGCCAGTCTCAAATTCCTGGGCTTGAGATCCGCCCACCTTGGCCTCCAAAGTGCTGGCATTACAGGTGTGAGCCACTGTGTCCGGCTAAGTTTTTCTTAATGTTGGGAAAACATGCATGCCACCTGCCTTTGCATTTATCACTGTGACCTTTTTTGCTTGTTTTGAGGTGGAGTCTCACTGTTGTCCAGGCTGGAGTGCAGCGGCACGATCTCGGCTCACAGCAACCTCCGCCTCCTGGGTTCAAGCGATTCTCCTGCCTCAGCCTCCCGAGTAGCTGGGACTACAGGCGTGCGCCACCATGCCCAGCTAATTTTTTTGTATTTTTAGTAGAGACGGGGTTTCACCATGTTGGCCAGAATGGTCTCTGTCTCCTGACCTCGTGATCCGCCTGCCTCAGCCTCCCAAAGGGCTGGGATTACAGGTGTGAGCCACCACGCCAGGCCTGTTTTAACCGTTTTTAAGTGCACAGCCCAGGACTGTTACCTATACTCACAGTATTATGCAGCCATCACCATCCTCATCTCTAGAATTTTCTCCTCTTCCCAAACTCAAACTCTGTCCCCATAAACACTCACTCCCCAGGCCCCTTTCCAAGCCTTATGAGTTTTAAGTGGGACAAGAAGCCATCAGAGAGTTTTAAGCAGGGGATGTGAGCTGATTTCATTTTCAGGGATCATTTGTCACTGTGTCACTACATCTCACAAGCCTTCCTCCCTCTCAGCCCATCTTAAGACCAACTAATGGCTGGGCTCTGGGGACAGGGCAGGGCACAAGACAGAGCAGGTGTCGTGGCTCATACCTATAATCCCAGCACTTTGGGAGACTGAGATTGAGAGGATCCCTTGAGCCCAGGAGTTCGAGACCAGCCTAGGCAACATAGAAAAAATTTTAAAAATTAGCTGGGCATGGTAGCATGTGCCTGTAGTCACAGCTACTTGGAAGGCTGAGGCAGGAGAATCGATTAAACCTAGGAAATGGAGGTTGCAGTGAGCTGAGATTGTGTCACTGCAGTGCAGCTTGGGTGACAGACTCTGTCTCAAAAAAAAAAATTAGGTATGGTGGCACATGCCCATAGTCCCAGCTATTGGGAGGTCTGCAGCCCGGGGTTCAAAGCTACAGGGAGCTGATTGTACCACTGTGTGCTCCAGGCTGGGTGACAGAGTGAAATCCTGTCTCAAAAAAAAAAAGTGCACAGTGGCTCACACCTGTAATTTCAGCATTTCGGGAGGCCAAGGCCAGTGGATCACATGAGCTCAGGAGTTCAAGACCAGCCTGGGCCACATGGTGAAATCCTGTCTCTATTAAAAATATAAAAATTAGCTAGGCATGGTGGTACATGCCTGTAGTCCCAGCTACTCAAGAGGCTGACGGGGAGTATCGCCTGAGCCTGGGATGCAGAGGTTGCAGTGAGCTGAGATCTCACCACTGCACTCCAGCCTGGATAACAGAATGAAACACTGTCTCAGGGAAAAAAAAGTAGTCATAGGTGCAGATCAAAGTGACATATCATACTTAAATATTTAGAACTCAACAAGAATGCAAGCACTCTGTAGTCAAATCCATGGGATGTAGCCAAAGCTAGTCTCAAAGGGAAATTCATAGCCCCAAAAAATGCATTTAATAGGAAATGAGGAAGAATGGAAACAATAGCATGGATGTCGGATTCATATGAAGAAAAAAGAGCAGGAGCCCTCGGAGATCAGAATCCAGCTTCACAGATGGGGAAACTGAGGCCAAGAGAAGTTAAGTCACTTGCTGAAGGTCACAAAGCAAAGCTGTTCATGACCGAGCTGAAATTCGGAAGCAGGTTGGGTTCCTTCCAAGCCACTGTGCAAAGACCATAGAGACATTTGGCATCAGTCACTATTGAATTGTATTTTTAAAATGACTTCATTTACAAAAAAAACCAGATCAGCATACCGTGAAGTCAAGACAAGAGCTTTTTGTTCTTTTCAGTGAGCTTCCTGGTTGCTCGCTCCTCTTGCTCAAAGAGCTGTCCTTTCTCCAGGGTTGCTGCCTTGCAAACCTCAATCCTTGGACTCTGGGTTGGGAAGTGAGGATGCAACTAGAGAGACTCTCAGATGCCCCCAAAAAGCAGGAAAGGGAAAGCAAAAGCTGGGTTTTCGAAGCAGGGTCAAAACGGGGCTGAGCAGGAAACAATTTCCAGGAAGCAATTTTGTAATCCTGACCCCTCCCCTTCCCCTGCCTGGCTTAGGCTCACCCCCTATCAGGAACTGGACAGGGGTGGGGACTTCCCCAGGGTTGGCTCCCCTGCCCCAGTCCAGGCGGGTATAAGGCCACCTCCCCAGGCCAGGAGAACCCAGAAGGAAAAAAGAAGAGCTACCATGTCCTTTTGGAGCAGACAGCGACCCCAGAGGTAGGTCCCCATGCTACCTGTCCTAGGCAGGTCTGAATGCCAGGCCACGTGGAGATATAGGACATTCCGGCTCGCCCACTGAAGTCACAGGGGGCAGATACAGTCCTGGAGGCCGGGGCAGGCCAACCTGAACTATAGACAGACTGGTGCATGCTCTTGCGCTCTCTCTCTCTCTCTTCTGCCTCTCTCTCTCTCTCTCTCTGTCTCTCTATCTCTCTCATCTCTCTCTTCTGTCTCTCTCTTTCTGTCTCTCTCTCTCTTTCTCTCTCTCATCTCTCTCTTCTGTCTCTCTCATCTCTCTCCTGTCTCTCTCTCTCTCTCCTCTTTCTGTCTCTCTGTCTCTCTCATACACACACACACACACACACACACACACACACACACACACACACACCCGCAGAAGCCCAGGTGGGCATAGGCAGGAGGAAGTCGGGAGAGGCCTCTTGTCAGAGGCCTGGGGCCACAGTGACCAATGCTGTCCAGGTCATGTATGATGGCCGCTGGGCCAGGAAAGCCCTGGAGGAGGAGGGGAAGCCCCAGGCTTCCAAGGGTTATGGTGCTAAGTGTGAACCCCGCTTCCCAAGGCCAAGTGCCCCCCTCAGACCTGGCCAGAGCAGGACACACTTCATGTTTAGAGGCTGCAGTGAACATGATCCCGCCACTGCCCTCCCGCCTGGGCAACCAAGTGAGACCCTGTCTGAAAAACATGAATCTGAACATGGTTCTGTTATCTGTGTCCAGCTCCATCTTCCTCTAGGCACTCAGTTGGTCAAGGCTGGACAGAAAGACCCAGAGCAGAGAAGTCTTCATGGAAAAGAGGGCATTGGAGCTGGGGCTTCACAGGATGAGAAGGAGTTCATATCAACACGTAGAGACAGGGAGACAAGGACTGGCCCAGAAAACAAGCCAGATCAGAAAAGACTAGCCAGTTGGACAGTGAATAAATAATAGCCCATGGGGGCTAGACTGGCGACGGGGACGTATATTCATATTATGTGGGAGTTACACTCAGAGACTCAACTGTCCTAGAATTATAATTCTCCCTGGAACAGGGGCCGCTCCTGGCAGCTGTTGGGGGTCAGGGTAGAAGCTGGGAGAGGAGGGGGAAGCAACTGCCGGAGTCCAGGTAAGAGATGAGGCGTCCGTGGCCGGGCGCGGTGGCTCACATCTGTAATCCCAGCACTTTGGGAGGTCGAGGCAGGTTAATCATGGGATCATGAGTTCGAGGCCAGCCTGGCCAACGTGGTGAAACCCCGTCTCTACTAAAAATACAAAATTAGCTGGGCGTGGTGGCACGTGCCTGTAGTCCCAGCTACTCAAGAGACTGAGGCAGGAGAATCGCTTGAACCCGGGAGGCGGAGGTTGCAGCGAGCTGAGGTCATGCCACTGTACTCCAGCCTGGCGACAGAGGGAGACTCCATCTCAAAAAAAAAAAAAAAAAAAAAAAAAAAGAGATGAGGCGGCATAGTCCAGTCTGGTAGCCGCAGAGATGGGAAGAAGTGGGGGGGTCTGGGGTGTATTTTTGTCTTGCCGGGTGTTTTCACTATGGTTTAGTAAGCATCTTCTGTTACTGCCCGCAGCCCAGGGGGTGTTCAGCCCCATCTTTCTAGAACCCTGTTCCTGCTGCTGTTGGCGGCCTCAGCCTGGGGGGTCACCCTGAGCCCCAAAGACTGCCAGGTGTTCCACTCAGAGAACGGCACCTCTATCTCCTGCCAACCACCTGCCGAAATCCCCAGCCACCTGCCAGCCGACACCGTGTACCTGGCGGTGGAGTTCTTCAACCTGACACACCTGCCAGCTGACATCCTCCAGGGCGCCTCCAAGCTCCAAGAGTTGCACCTGTCCACTAACGGGCTGGAGGGGCTCTCACCCGACCTTTTGCAGCCAGTACCGCAGCTCAGGGTGCTGGATCTCACCCGAAACGCCCTGACCAGGCTGCTCCCGGGTCTCTTCCAGACCTCAGCCGCCCTGAACACCCTGGTGTTGAAAGAAAACCAGCTGGAGGTCCTGGAGGCCTCGTGGCTGCACGGCCTGAAGGCCCTGGGGCATCTGGATCTGTCTGGGAACCGCCTCCGGAAACTGCCCCCTGGGCTGCTGGCCAACTTCACCCTCCTGCGCACCCTTGATCTTGGGGAGAACCAGCTGGAGACTTTGCCACCTGACCTTCTGAGGGGTCCTCTGCAACTAGAACGGCTCCATCTAGAAGGCAACAGATTGCAAGTCCTGGAAAAGGACCTCCTCGTGCCCCAGCCAGACCTGCGCTACCTTTTCCTGAACTGCAACAAGCTGGCCAGGGTGGCAGCCGGTGCCTTCCAGGGCCTGAGGCAGCTGGACATGCTGGACCTCTCCAATAACTCGCTGGCCAGCGTGCCCGAGGGGCTCTGGGCATCCCTAGGACAGTCAAATCGGGACCTGCGGGACGGCTTCGACATCTCCAGGAACCCCTGGATCTGTGACCGGAAGCTGAGCGACCTCTTGCGTTGGCTGAAGGCCCAAAAAGACAAGATGTTTTCCCAGGGTGACACGCGCTGTGCTGGGCCTGAAGCTGTGAAGGGCCAGCCGCTCCTGGCAGTGGTTGAGTTGGCCCAGTGAGACCTGGGGCTGGGGTTGAGGGTGGGGGTTCTGGGAGAACGCTGCAACCCACTTAGCAAATAATCCTGCCTTTTAAAGATGTGGGGGCTGTCCCCTGTGGCTGGGGCCCCGTTTCACCCACCTGTGCTTCCGAGAACACACTGGGCTTCGCAGCCTCCTGACCCGTGCCCAGGGTGTGCCCTCTCTCTGGAATGCCGTTTCGCATTTCTCAGATCTCTTGGCCTCCAGGTTCTCCCAGCCCCTTGTCCTTCCCCGTGGCTGAGCCCCGGCCACGCTGGGGCTGCCGTTCTCTGACTTTGTCTTCCCTAAGTCAGGGGGCTCTCGGAGTGCAGGGTCCGGTGCTGAGTCCCGCTTAGCTTGGGCTCAGACCTAAAGGTCTAATAAATAACTCTTGAACACTGGACCGGATGAATCGGCTTTCATTGTGTTCCTAGAATCTTCCCAAATCAACTTCCCCAGAGTCCAGAGTGAAGGAGGAAAGAGGTGCGGCCCGGGGCCTGGGGTGTGGAACACGGTTTCCCTAGTGGGTGGCAATTGGGATCAATGGCCTGTGGCTTCTCCTCTCCCTGCCCCCATCCTGGGACCTCACTGCAAATAAAACCTTGACCATTGCCCGGGTGTCATTTTACCAGTGAATTCCTGCCAGGGCTGGTGTCCCAGGAGAAGGTTTAAGTAGATTGCCCAGGTCTCCAAACAATTTGTCATGCTGGCCTCAGATCATCTAAGGGGGCACCTGCCCCAGGCAAGGTTGCAGGGGTGGGATGGGGCTGAAGGGATGGGCAGGGCCCTGGGGCCACATGCTGATACGGCATTGGCCATGTGGGGGCTGCAATCAGATCTAGTGGACCTTGGGACTTGGGAGCATGACCCATTTTCCCGGCTCCCTGAAAAATGACATGCGCAGCAGCTCATGCCTGTAATGACAGTCAGGCGTGGTGCCTCATGCCTGTCATCCCAGCACTTTGGGAGACCAAGGCTGGGGGATCACTCGAGGTCAGGAGTTAGAGACCAGCCTGGCCAACATAGTGAAACCCTGTCTCTACTAAAAATACAAAAATTAGCCTGGTGTGTGGTGGCGCATGCCTGTCGTCCTAGCTACTTGGGAGGCTCAGGCAGGAGAACTGTTTGAACCTGGGAGGTGGAGGTTGCAGTGAGCCAAGATCGTGCCACTGCACTCCAGATTGGGGCGACAGTGAAACTGTGTCTCAAAAATAAATAAATAAATAAAGATCACGCCGACGTCTGTGGTCATTCCAGGCACAGGAATGAAAGGCAAGGTTCTGGGGTCCAGCAGGGCTGGATTTGAATAGGGTCCCTCACTTGCTGGGGTGGCCGGGAAAAATGGTTTGTGATGTCTAAGACTCAGCTTGCTCATCTGTATAATGGGAATCCTAGGGAAAGGGCAGGTCTGCTTCTGGATTAGTGAAGGGGCAGATTAAGAAATAAAAAGAGGCTGCACAGGTTACATATTATTTTAACCTGAAATCCCAGCAATTTGGAAGGCCGAGGTGGAAGGATCAGTTAGGGCTTAGGAGTTCAATACCAGCCTGGTCAACACAGGAATATCCCATCTCTACAAACAGTTTTAAAAAAAAAATTTAGCTGGGCGTGGTGGCGCGTGCCTGTGGTCCCAGCTGCTCAGGAGGCTGAGGCGGTAGGATCACCTGAGCTTGGGAGGGCAAGGCTGCAGTGAGCTATGATCACACCACTCCACTCCAGCCCTGGGCAACCGAGCAAGATTCAGTCTCAAAAATCGGTAAATAATAAGAAGAAAGAGAGTCACTGATTGGCCAAGGTCACTTAGCAAGGCCATGGGGGCTGTGATCGCATGGACTGTCTCCATGGCAACAGCAGTGAGTGACAGGTGGCCGAAGTTAGCCGGGGAAAGTATACCACCTCAATCTTTGGCAAACGCAGAGCACTGGGCGAGCCCACGGGGAGGGCGAGGGCGAGGGCAACCTGGCGCCACGCCCCCCCGGGCACGCGCCCGGGCACGCCCCCGAAGGGCCTCTCCCCATTGGTCGGCTCCTGGAGGCCCCACCCACCCGAGCAGCTATAAGAAGGGCGGTGGGGGGCCGGCGAAGGGGGCGGAGACTTGAGCCTGGGGTTGCTGGAGACACCTGAGATCCGAAGCCGCACGCGCCCAGGTGAGTGCCCTGAGGGCAGCGTCCAGGAGCGCCCCCGGACTCAGGAGGGAAGCTCCGGATAGGGTGGTTCAGCGAAGGTCCGGCGGCGTGGGACGGGTACGACGGGCCAGAGCAGGTGGCTGGGACCCTTGGCACAATTGGCCGAAGCCCAGGACCCAGTTGGGCGGGGACCAGGCCTCAGAGGGCGCGGGTGGCAACCCGCAGGCGGCAAGTCTGAGGCCTGAGGTCGAGCTCCTCACCTCCAGTTCTACCTGGCTGAGTGACCTTGGGCCCAGCATGGACCTGCTGCGTGCCTCAGTTTCCCTGTCTGTCAAATGAGCTGTGAGCGGTCTAAGACTCGGCAGCTGCCACCTCCACCCCTGTCTGGGGCGCTTGTGCAGTTCTGGGCCCAGGCGGAGGCCGCAGGAGTAGCAGGGTCTCCCCCACCTTACAGAACAGAAAACAGCCCAGAGAGGTGGGGGTGTTTGTCAAAAATCACACAGCAGGCCAGGTGCAGTGGAGCCTGTAATCCCCGCCCTTTGGGAGGCCGAGTCACGCGGATCACTTGAGCCCAGGAGTTTGAGACCAGCCTGGG
>CM052668.1:3323350-3334220 GCA_028533165.1 Leontopithecus rosalia | reverse complement strand
AGAGAGTCTTTTTTTTTTTTTTTTTTTGAGACCGAGTTTCGCTCTTGTTACCCAGGCTGGAGTGCAATGGCGCGATCTCGGCTCACCACAACCTCCGCCTCCCAGGTTCAAGCAATTCTCCTGCCTCAGCCTCCCAAGTAGCTGGGACTACAGGCGCACACCACCATGCCCAGCTAACTTTTGTATTTTTAGTAGAGATGGGGTTTCACCTTGTTGACCAGGATGGTCTCGATCTCTTGACCTTGTGATCCACCCGCCTCAGCCTCCCAAAGTGCTGGGATTATAGGCGTGAGCCACCGCGCCCGGCCAGATTCTGTCTTTAAAAAGATAACAAATAGCCAGGCGAGGTGGCTCACGCCTCTAATCCCAGCACTTTGGGAGGCCAAGGCAGGCAGATCATCTGAGGTCGGGAGTTCGAGACCGGCTGACCAACATGGAGAAACCCTGTCTCTACTAAAACAAAAAATACAAAATTAGCTGGATGAGGTGGTGCACACCTGTTAATCCCAGCTACTCAGGAGCCTGAGGCAGGAGAATCACTTGAACCCAGGAGGCAAAGGTTGCAGTGAGCTGAGGTCACACCATTGCACCCCAGCCTGGGCAACAAGATTGAAACTCCATCTTAAAAAAAAAAAAAAATATAATAAATAAAAATCACATAGCTGTTAATGGTAGGATTCAAACCCAGGTCGTTCTCACCCCAAAACCATGCTTTGAGTCACTCCAGCAACCCCACCTTGCCCGGGGCTCATTAATGTACACCTTGTGTACAGAGCCCTGGACACACATTGTCTGAGCCCCGCAGAACACCCATTATGCAAACGAAGAAACTGAGGCCCTAAGAGGTTTGAGACTTGCTCGAGTCAGAGAGCCCAAATTGACAGTGTCTGAGGCCTGGGCAGGTGACCCTTACTCCATCCTGCCCCACAGCGTGACCCTGTTTGCAGCACGATGTCTGAAGATGAGGCGGCTCAGATCCCCAGACCCGGCGTGTGGGAGCAGGACCAGCAGGTGAGGACTGCCCCTCTGGGAAGCGGGGACACAATCCTGGGGGACAGTCCCTTCTAGGAGCGTTGCAGGTCAGGTATCCCGCTCCACTCCTCTCCTTACTGGGAAAACCTGACTAGTAAAATCTGGACCATGGAGGCGGGGATGGGGCATTTCCTAGAGGGGGCTTCATGAGGCCCTGGGATGGGAGTGTGTCTGAAAGACACCCAGCCAGCTTCTGTGGCCCCCACCCAACCCTTTCCCTCTCCCATCCATGGGTCTCCCCCTGTGTCCTCCTGTCTCCACGTCCACCATCACGGCACCGTCAATAACACAGTAATAATAGAGCAGCAATCGGCATATCACCGCAGTTCCAAGAGTTTCACATACATTGGCTCCTTGAACACCCAATCACAACCCTAAAAACGCATCTTAGGGCCGGGCACAGTGGCTCATGCCTGCAACCCTACCACTCTGGGAAGCCGAGGTGGGCGGATCACCTGAGGTCAGGAGTTGGAGACCAGTCTGGTCGACATAGCAAAAACCCGTCTCTACTAAAAATTTTTTTAAAAAATTAGCCAGGTGTGGTGGTGCGCGCCTGTAATCCCAGCTTCTGTGGGGGCTGAGGCTTGAGAATCGTGTAAACCCGGGTGTGGAGGCTGCGGGAGAGTTACACTGGAGAGCCGAGATCACACCCTGGCTCTCCAGCCCAGGCGACAGTGCAAGACTGTCGTTTAAAAAATAGACTCCGTTTAAAAAATAGAACACAGGCCGGGCGCGGTGGCTCACGCCTGTAATCCCAGCACTTTGGGAGGCCGAGGCGGGTGGATCACGAGGTCAAGAGATGTAGACCATCCTGGTCAACATGGTGAAACCCCGTCTCTACTAAAAATACAAAAAATTAGCTGGGCACGGTGGAGCGCGCCTGTAATCCCAGCTACTCGGGAGGCTGAGGCAGGAGAATTGCCTGAACCCAGGAGGCGGAGGTTGCAGTGAGCCGAGATCGCGCCATTGCACTCCAGCCTGGGTAGCAGCAAAACTCCGTCTCAAAATAAATAAATAAAATAAAATGCACTTCATAGTTGGGGAAACCAAGGCATAGAACAGTTCAGTTGCTTGCCCAAGTTGACATGCTTGGAGGTCACTGTGCTCTAGGGGAGATGCTCTGCAAGCCCAGACTCCAATGACCTTCCTCGAGCAGACAGATGACAGCCGACCCTTTAACTCGGGTTTGAGGTATTCAGGTCTGGCCGGGCGCAGTGGCTCATGCCTGTAATCCCAGCACTCTGGGAGGCCAAGGTGGGCAGATCACCTGAGGCCAGGAGTTCAAGACCAGCCTGGACAACGTGGTGAACCCCCGTCTCTACCAAAAATACAAAAATTAGCCGGCTGTGGTGGCGGGGGCGTGTAATCCCAGCTACTCCAGAGACTGAGGCAGGAGAATTGCTTGAACCTGGAAGGCGGGGGTTGCAGTGAGCCAAGATCGTGCCATTGCACTCCAGCCTGGGCAACAAGAACAAGACTCTATCTATCTATCTCAAAAAAAAAAAAAAAGCCAGATGTGGCGGGCACCTGTCATCTCAGCTACACAGGAGGCTGAGGCAGGACAATCTCTTGAACCTGGGAGGCAGAGGTATGCAGACTGTTTTTCGGCCAAATGCAGATCAAAAAATATAAAGTATTTGGCCAGGTGCAGTGGTCATGCCTCTAATCCCAAGATATTAGGAGGCTGAGGGCAACCTAGCTTGGGCAGCTAGCTAGCTTGGTTGCCCAGCTTGGGCAACCTAGCAAGACCACATCTCTCTCAAATAAATTAGCTGGTCATGGAGGTGTGCACCTGCAGTTCCAGCTACTCAGAGGCCGAGGCAGGAGGACTGCTTGAACCTGGGAGGTTGAGGTTGCACTCCAGCCTGGACAACAGAGCAGGAGCTTGTCTCTACTGAAGAAAAGTGTGGCCGGGCGCGGCGGCTCACACCTATTATCCCAGCACTTTGGGAGGCCGAGGCAGGTGGATCACCTGAGGTCAGGAGTTTGAGACCAGCCTGGCCAACACGGTGAAACCCCGTCTCTACTAAAATACAAAAAAAAAAAAAAAGGCCAGGCATGGTGGCAGGCACCTGTATAATCCCAGCCATTTGGGAGGCTGAGGCAGGAGAATTGCTTGAAACCAGGAGGTGGAGGTTGCAGTGAGCCGAGATCACACCATTGCACTTCAGCCTGGACAACAAGAGCGAAACCCGTCTCAACATGAGAAGAGGCCCCTGGGAGCGCAGGACCCATGACATTCTCACACCCACATGCCTCTACTTCCTCTACGTGGCGGGGTGCTCAGCCCTCTGTCTTCCCTCTCTCCCATCCCTCGTCCTGACCCAGAGAGAGGAAGTGGGCTGAGGTATGGCTGGGGCTCCACTTCCCCCAGGGCCCCCCTGATGCTGACCCTCCCCACAGAACGTGGTGCAGCGCGTGGCGGCTCTGCCCCTGGTCAGGACCACGTGCACTGCGGTCTGCGATGCTTACAGCTCGGCCAAACACAGGCATCCGCTGCTCGGGTCCGCCTGCCGCCTGGCTGAGCAGTATGTCTGTGGCCTGACCACCCGTGCCCTGGACCACGCCCAGCCGCTGCTCGAGCACCTGCAGCCCCAGCGTGAGTGCCCTGGCCCGTGTGTCCCTGGGAGCCGTGGCTTGTCCCCATGTCCCGTCCACCTTGGTCTATCTGTATGACGTTCCTGGTGTCGTCCTCAGCCTAGCTACCTGTCCCACGGCCATTCACCTCTCCTCAATCTCTTAGGTCCATCTTTAATCTTAACACTAGCTGGGCGTGGTGGCCTATGCCTATGATCCCAGCACTTTGGGAGGTCAAGGTAGGAATATTGCTTGAGGTCAGGAGTTCAAGACCAGCCTGGGCAACATAGCGAGATCCAGTATCTCAAAAAAAAAAAAATCTGACCAGGTGTGGCGGCTCATGCCTGTAATCCCAGCCTTTGGGAGGCCGAGGCAGGCGAATCATGAGGTCAAGAGTTCAAGACCAGCCTGGCCAATATGGTGAAACCCTGACTCTATTAAAAATACAAAAATTAGCAGGGTGTGGTGGCTTGCACCTGTAGTCCCAGCTACTGGGGAGGTTGAGGCAGGAGAATTGCTTGTACCCAGAAGGCAGAGGTGCAGTGAGCCAAGATTGCGCCACTGCACTCCAGCCTGTGCGACAGAGTGAGATACCATCTAAAAAAAAAAATCTGATCCCCTGCCAGGCACAGTGTCTCATGCCTTTAAATCCCAGCACTTTGAGAGGCAGAGGCAGGCAGATCACTTGAGCTAAGGAGTTCAAGACCAGCCTGGCCAACATGGTGAAACCCCTTCTCTACTAAAAATACAAAAATTAGCTGGGCCTGATGGCGTGTGCCTGTAATCCCAGCTACACAGGAGGCTGAGGTGGGAGAATGGCTTAAACCTGGGAGGCGGAGGTTGCAGTGAGCCGAGATCACGCCACTGCACTGCAGCCTCAGCAACAAGAGTGAAACTCCACCTCAAAAAAAAAAAAAAAATCTGATCCCCAGGCCCTCTTCGTTCCTTACCTGTTGACTGGTGGTGCCCCTCCTCTTGTTCCCATTCTGTGTCTCTGCCTGTCTGCCCTCAACTGTTGGCCTGATGTGCCTTGGGTCCATTTGTACCTCCAGGCCCCCTCCCCTCTGTGCCTGCCTCTGCCTGTCCTGACCCTGCAGCCTCAGCCTTGCAGTTCTCGCATCTCTGGACCCCCAAGCTGATGACAGGCAGGGGACAAAAGGACCCTTGGTTTCTAGTCTGGCCCAGGAAGAAGGTCCCCTGATGGTCCCAGCCCAGCACCTCCTCACTCCCTCTCAGCCAGCTTCTGTGACCTTGAGCCCGTCCACTGGGCCGTCTGAGCTGGGCAGGGCTGAAAAGTCACCTTGGTGCTGCGGGAATGGGGTGGGCGTCAGGGCCCAGACAGGAGGGCAAGGAGACAGCGTCCAAGCCAGCAGCACACTTGTACCCGCAGGGCCCCCCGTCTCACCGAGGGAGGCAGCCAGGTCTCCCTGTGGTCTAAGCCACCTCCCCATCTCCCTCTCCTACAGCCTCTCTCTGGGAGCTACAGGATCTGTCCCAACATCTTAGTGGCTTCTTAGTGTGAGGCCTCAAGAAGCGTGTGGGTCTCCTCATCTGTTTTGTGTCTCCCTGTCTGTCTCTCCTGGTTTCCTTCCTTCTCTGTCTCTGCCACTCCCTCCTCTACAATTCTGTGTCCCTATCTCCCTCTGCGTCTCCCCCAGTCTCACTCCCTGCCTGTCTCCCTTCAGTGGCCACTGTGAACAGTCTTGCCTGCAGGGGCCTGGACAAGCTGGAGGAGAAGCTTCCCTTTCTCCAGGAACCTTCAGAGACGGTACCCTGGATGACCGGACGTGGGGACCTCCGGGGCGGGCGGGCGGGCGGGCGGGAGGGTGCCGGCCAGGCTTTTACTGAAAAACAGCCAGGTGAAGATAATTGCAACCTGCATATATAATGCCAGGAAGGGCAGGTAACGCCCTCAACACCCTCCGTGAGGGGAGGGTTTTATCACCCATTTTATAGGGGAAACTGAGGCACAGAGCCAGTATCTTTGAGTCCCAGCTTCAGGGAGCTAGAGTTCTTGGTGCTTGGAGTGGGGGCCCTTCCTTCCAGGTGGTGACCTCAGCCAAGGACGCAGTGACCAGCGGTGTCACGGGCGTGGTGGACCTGGCCCGGCGCGGCCGGCGCTGGAGCGTGGAGCTGAAGCGTTCCGTGAGCCACGCCATGGATGTGATGCTGGAAAAATCGGAGGAACTAGTGGATCACTTCCTGCCCATGACGGAGGAGGAGCTGGGTGAGGACGACACCCTCGACCCTAACCGGAGTCCTGTTGCCCCAGCCCCCGTGGTACAGATCAGAGAGGTGTGAGACTCACCCAAGGACACACAGCAGATAAGCAGGAAACACAACTGGAAACCAGGCCTGTCGTCTTCCCAGTCATGTCCACGGCCCCCAACCTGCATCCCACTGGAAGTCAGAATACCCAGACTCTAAGGAAATAGTTTTTAAACTTGAGGTCTCAAACGTGTGGCCCCCCCAAACGCCCATGCAATGTGTTTTAAATATTTTCATTCTTTCCAGGTAGGTAACAGCCAGATTTTAGCCGGGCACGGCGGCTCACGCCTAGAATCCCAGCACTTTGGGAGGCTTCGGCGGCGGGAGCTTGAGACCAGCCTGACCGACATAGAGAAACCCCGTCTCGACTAAAAATACTAAATTAGCCGGGTGTGGTGGCACATGCCTGTTGTCCTAACACTTTGAAAGGTACAGGTGGGGGGATTGCCTGAGCTCGGGAGTTCAAGACCAGCCTGGGCAATACAGTGAAACCCTGTCTTTACTAAATACAAAAAATACAAGCCAGGTGTAGCGGCGGGCACCTGTTGTCCCAGCTACTAGGGAGGCCGAGGCAGGAGAAGTGCTTGAACCCTGGAGGTGGATGTTGAGGTGAGCAGCTGGGATTACAGGTACGTGCCACCATGCCCGGCTAATTTTGTATTTTTAGGAGAGACGGGTTTCTCCATGTTGGTCAGGCTGGTGTGGAACTCCCGACCTCAGGCGATCCACCCGCCTCACCATTCCGAAGATCTGGGATTACAGGTGTGAGTCACCACACCTGGTCAATTCTTGTGTATTTAGTAGAGACAGAGTTTTGCATGTTGACCAGGCTGGTCTCGAACTCCTGACCTCAGGTGATCCACCTGCCCCGGCCTCCCAAAGTGCCGGGATTACAAGCGTGAGCCACCGCACCCGGCTGGCTATTTTTTATTTTTCATTTCTTTTTTAAATTTTAATTGTTTTTGAGACAGGGTCTGGCTCTGTTGCCCAGGCTACAGGGCCGTGGTGTGATCCTAGCTCACTGCAGCCTTGAATTCCCAGGCTCAAATGATCCTCCTGTCTCAGCTTCTCAAGCAGCTGGGACTGTAGGCCTGCACCACCGTGTCTAGCCCTGGCTAATTTCCATATTTATCTTTTAGAGACGGGGACTTGCTGTATTGCCCAAGCTGGTCTCAGAGCAACACTCCCTGGGCTCAAGCAGCTCTCCCATCTTGGCCTCCCAAAGTGCTAGGATATATATATATGAGAGAGAGAGAGTGTGTGTGTGTGTGTGTGAGTGTGTGTGAGTGTTTTGCTCTTGTTACCCAGGCTGGAGTGCAATACCGCGATCTCGGCTCACTGCAACCTCCGCCTCCTGGGTTCAGGCAATTCTCCTGCCTCAGCCTCCCAAGTAGCTGGGATTACAGGCGCGCACCACCATGCCCAGCTAATTTTTTGTATTTTTAGTAGAGACGGGGTTTCACCATGTTGACCAGGATGGTCTCGATCTCTTGACCTTGTGATCCACCCGCCTCGGCTTCCCAAAGTGCTGGGATTACAGGCTTGAGCCACCGCGCCCGGCCCCAGTCTATATTCTTAAAAGGCCACTGAAAAGAATGGTTAAGAGGCCAGGCACGGTGGCTCACCCCTGTAATCCCAGCACTTTCGGAGGCCGAGGTGGGCAGATTACCTGAGGTCAGGGGTTCAAGACCAGCCTGGCCAACATGGTGAAACCTGGTCTCTACTAAAAACGCAAAACTTAGCTGGGCGTGGTGGTGTGCACCTGTGGTCCCAGGTACTCGGGAGGCTGAGGCAAGAGAATCGCTTGAACATGGGAGGCTGAGGTTGCAGTGAACCAGGATCGTGCCACTGCACTCCAGCCTAGGGGAGAGAGTGAGACTCTATCTCAATAAAAAAAAGAAAATGGTTAAGCAGTTTGGGGCCAATGAGCCTGGGTTCCAATCCGGGTCTGCTCCTTATACCCTGTGGTACCTTGCTTATCCTTGCCTCAGTTTCCCTCCTGTGTAGAAGGCACCTACACCTTAGTGTTTGGGGAAGACCAAATGGGTTGATATCAGTCGAGAGGAGCAGTGAATGTGGGAAACTGTGGCTTCTGGACCTGGAGGTGGGCGAGCGGATATGGAGGAGGTGGGCCGCGCTGACCCCCCTCTGTCCCCCCTCTGTCCCCCCTCTGTCCCCCCTCTGTCCCCCGCATCCTGTCCTCCAGCGGCACTGGCGGCTGAGGCTGAGGGCCCGGAAGTGGGATCGGTGGAGGATCAGAGGACACAGCAAGGCTATTTTGTGCGGCTTGGCTCGCTGTCGGCACGGATCCGCCACCTGGCCTACGAGCACTCTCTGGGGAAACTGAGGCAGAGCAAACACCGTGCCCAGGACACACTGGCCCAGCTGCAGGAGACTCTGGAGCTGGTGAGAGCCCACTACCTGCCCCTGCTGCCGGATGTAAGCCAGTCAGTATAGACTGAGCGCCAGCTGCATACCTGCTCCCGTGCTAGCCTGATGGGGAAGGTGGAGCTGGGCGCAGCTCTCTCTGGCCACGTGTGTTCAGGGGGGACCCAGGCCTGGAGGAGCCCATGGGTGTCATGGCTCTGCCTGCGGAGTCAGGGGGAGGGGTTTTATGGAAGAGGGGAAGGAGGAGCTGAAATTTATAGCAAGTTAGGGTAGGTCAGAAGAAAGCCTTCCAGCTGGGCATGGTGGCTCACACCTGTAATCCCAACACTTAGGGAGGCTGAGGAGGGCGGATCATGAGGTCAGGAGTTTGAGACCAGCCTGACCAACATGTTGAAACCCTGTCTCAAAGTACATCCTCTTCCACTGCCCTCCTCATTGTCAGAATTCTCCCGTCCCCGCAGCAGCCACCAGAGAGCACCTGTGAGCCTCTGAGTCAGGTCTATCCCTTCTCTGCCCACAACCCTCTATGGCTCCCACCTCCCTTGTGGTCTAAGCCCAAGCCCTTCCCATATCGCTGCACGACCTGCTTGTCTCCTCAATGCTTACTCAGGCCAGATCCAGGCTAGGGTTGGTCCTGGGCCCATCCCCACCCTCAGCTCCCCCAACCCTGAAGACTCTCTACCGTCTGTCCTTGCAGATAGACCACATGCAGTGTGGGGTGACCCCCACCACCCCAGCCCGCCCCGGGAAGGTGCACGAGCTGTGGGGGCACTGGAGCCAGTGCCCTGCAGAGAATGGCCGCCGGAGCCAGGTGAGACCACAGGAGTGCCAGGTGAGGCGGTGTCTGCCACCAGGCTGCGGACGGAGGGGGAAGCGCGGAGTTAGGGGTCAGCCCAGTGCTGCCAGGAACCCAGCTATCTCAAACCAAGTGCTGAGCTCAGATACTCGGGATGTCCATGGGGGAAAACTGAGGCAGGGTTAAGTCCCATTGTGTTTGTTTATTTTTTTGAGACAGAGTCTTGCTCTTGTGGCCCAGGCTGGAGTGCAATGGTGTGATCACGGGTCACTGTAACCTCCACCACCTGGGTTCAAGCGATTCTCCTGCCTCAGCCTCCCAAGTAGCTGGGATTACAGGAATGCGCCACCACACCCAGTTATTTATTTATTTATTTGGTATTTTTAGTTAGATATGTGGTTTCACTATGTTGGCCAGGCTGGTCTTGAACTCCTGATCTCATGATCCACCTGCCTCGGCCTCCCAAGGTGCTGGGATTACAGGAGTGAGCCACCTCACCCGGCCTATTTTATTTATTTTTGAGATGGAGTTTTGCTCGTCGTTCAGGCTGGAGTGCAGTGGTGCGATCTTGGCTCACTGAAACCTCCGCCTACTGTGTTTGAGCAATTCTCCTGCCTCAGCCTCCCAAGTAGCTGGGATTACAGGCAGGTGCCACCACACCCAGCTAACTTTTGTTTTTTTTTTTTTGGTAGAGATGGGGTTTCACCATGTTGGCCAGGCTGGTCTCAAACTCCTGACCTCAGGTGATCCCAAAGTGCTGGGATCACAGGTGTGAGCCACCGTGCCCGGCCCCATTCTATGTTTATGAGGGAGACTGAGGCAGAGCTGGGTCATGTTCTATGTCTATGGGGACAGAACCATGAGGTCTATGAAACAGGTTGACAGTCCGGTCTATCGGGGAAACCGAGGCAGGACAGCAGTCCTGTTGGGCATCCGTCAGGGAAACTGAGGTCCCCGCTCCCTGCAGGCAGAGCTGGAGACGCTGGTGCTGTCCCGCAGCCTGACCCAGGAGCTTCAGGGCACAGTAGAGGCGCTGGAATTCAGCGTGCGAGGCCTGCCCCCCAGTGCCCAGGAGAAGGTGGCCGAGGTGCGGCGCAGCGTGGACGCCCTGCAGACCGCCTTCGCCGACGCCCGCTGCTTTGGGGATGTGCCGGCGGCTGCGCTGGCTGAGGGCCGGGGTCGTGTGGCTCGGGCCCATGCCTGCGTGGACGAGCTGCTGGAGCTGGTGGTGCAGGCTGTGCCACTGCCCTGGCTGGTGGGACCCTTCGCGCCCATCCTTGTGGAGCGATCCAAGCCCCTGCTAGACCTGGAGGCCCAGGTGGATGAGGTCATCGGGGGCCCTGACCCCCGCTGGGCGCACCTGGACTGGCCAGCCCAGCAGAGAGCCTGGGAGGCCCAGCACGGGGATGGGGACAGGGACGGGGTGGGCATCGCCGGGGACATCTGCGAGCAGGAGCCCGAGACCCCCAGCCGCCCGGTCAAGCATACCCTGATGCCGGAGCTGGACTTCTGACCCATGGGCCAGTGGGAAGGCCACCTGCACACCGAGATCGCTGCTGTCCCCTGATGGCCACGTGTAAGCATGAGGCCTTGGCCTTGACCCGTCTGCAGAATAGGGCCGAATTCAGGATCCCCAACCACCTTTTTCGTGTTGGACTCTCCCATTCTTTCCTTGGACACATGGACAGAGTCCCAGGAAAAGCAGAGCCTCGAACCCAGTTCAGGCCAACTTGAGGCATGAGCTGGGCTCTTCACCTGGGTCCTGCTCCCTGGCTCCATGAAGCTCATCAAAACCTCTCCAAGAGGCTG
>CM052668.1:3293999-3323250 GCA_028533165.1 Leontopithecus rosalia | reverse complement strand
CCATCCTGGTCAACATAGTGAAACCCCGTCTCTACTAAAGATACAAAAAATTAGCTGGGCCCGGTGGTGCGTGCCTGTAATCCCAGCTACTCGGGAGGCTGAGGCAGGAGAATTGCCTGAACCCAGGAGGCGGAGGTTGCGGTGAGCTGAGATCGGGCCATTGCACTCCAGCCTGGGTAACAAGAGCGAAACTCCGTCTAAAAAAAAAAAAACCTCCCCAAGAAACACACATTTTGCCCAATGCTTTGGGAGCCTTGAAAAGTGGGCCCTGACTGGGTGTGGTGGTTCAAACCTGTAATCACAGCACTTTGGGAGGCCGAGACGGAAGGATCACTTGAGCTCGGGAGTTGGAGGCTGCAGTGTCATGATCGTGCCCCTTCAACTCCAGCCTGGGTGACAGCGCAAGACCCTGTCTCAAGAAAAATTTTTTAAAAAGCAGGGAAACACACATTTTGCCCTATTTGGAACTTTGAAAAGTGAACCCCCCTCCTTCCCTTACATCCTGGATGGATGGGTCCCCCAAAGATGATCGGCCCGCCACACCCCCTTGCTTTGCTGTTTGGGATTTGCTCCTGAATAAAGGTGCTTTCTGATGTCCAAAGGCCCATCCTCGTGTTCCAGCCAGGGTGGGTCTCAGTCCCAGGGCGCTGGGGGCCACGGAGGTGTGTCACTGCAGACATGTGGAGAAGGGGCGTGCAGAGCCAGGGTGCAAGTTCTGGAGGAGTGCCGCCTCTCTGACCTGCCTGTCATCCTATGTGGGATTCACTGTTACTGCTCAGCCCACGTGGGGTAAGCACTGCTGCTGAAAATTAGCTGGGCACCATGGCTCACACCTGTAATCCCAGAACTTTGGGAGGCGGAGGCGGAGGCGGAAGGACTGCTTTTGTTCTGTTTTGTTTTGAGATAGAGTCTTGCTCTGTTGCCCAGGCTGGAGTGCAATGGCGTGACCTCTGCCTCCTTGTTCAAGCGATTCCCCTGCCTCAGCCTCCCGAGCAGCTGGGACTACAGGCGCGCGCTACCACGCCCACCTAATTTTTGTATTTTTAGTAGAGACGGGGTTTCACCATGGTAGCCAGGCTGGTACCACTGCACTCCAGCCTGGGCAACAGAGTGAGATCCTGTCTCTAAAACTAAACAAGAGCTTTGCCCCTTCCTCTCATGGAAGTTGTTCTCATCTTGGTACAGGTGAATTTCGTGGAAATTGTGGGAGCAGGACAGGAGGGGAAGGAGTCAGATGGGGCAGCTCTCTACCTACCTCCCCGGTCCCGCAGGAGCTGGTCTTGCTGTGGTGTCTCCAGCTGCACTGGCCAGGATGGGAAGACAGAGGCAGGGCAAGGGCCACAGGCTGGTCTCAGGGGGCCCCTCCTGTCCTCTGACCGCATTTCTGGCTGTTTCTCAGCCTCCCCCAGGGCTGGGTGGGGTAGCGTGGTGTGAGGTCAGGGCGGCCCCTTGCTTCCCTGGGACCTGGTCCAGAGGGTGGCTCTGGGATCCCTGACCACTTCCCCCAGCCAAATCCACTTCCCCCAGCCAAATCCACTTCCCTGCTCCTGTTCCAGAACCTCCCATAGCTCCCCACTGCCCTCAGACCAAACTCTTCACCTTCTAGCTTCCTCCAGCTTGGCCTGTATACCTGGCTCTATTCCCATCGAAGTGAGCACTTTTCCCACCTCCGGGCCTCTGCTGAGGCTATGCGGCCACCTGGAATGCCCTTGCCACCCTCCCATCCGTTCCTTGGACAGGCCTCATGCATCCTCAAGGCCCAGCCCCAATGCCGCTGCCTCCAGGAAGCCTTCCCGGACTCAATCCCAGCTGGATACCTCCCTCCTCCAGTCCTCCACTGGACAACTCAAGGTTTCTTGCCCTTTCCACCTTGACTTGTAGCCACAGGCAGCCTTGCCCTCTCTTCCCACATGAGGCTGGGGGCTCCTGGAGGGCCAGGCCTGTTGAAGATCATCACAACAGCACACAGGGACAGGTGTTTTGGGAACAGCTTAAGGAAAGGCACAGCAGTAGGGAAACCGGCTTCACTGGAGCAGAGGTGAGGAAAAGAGAATGGGTTGAGCTAAGCGCTGGCATTCTTTTTTTTTTTTTTTGATATGGAGTTTTGCTCTGTCACCCAGACTGGAGCGCAGTGGCATGATCTTGGCTCACTGCAACCTCTACCTCCCGGGTTCAAGCAATTCTCCTGCCTCAGCCTCCCAAGTAGCTGGGGTTACAGGCACGTGCCACCACACCTGGCTAATTTTCATATTTTTAGTAGAGACGGGGTTTTGCCATGTTGGCCAGGCTGGTCTCAAACTCCTAACCTCAGGTGATGCCTCGGCCTCCTGAAAGTGCTGGGATTATATATGTGAGCCACTTTGCCCAGCCCAATAATTAATTTTTATTTAAAAATATTTTTGGGGGCCGGGCGCAGTGGCTCATGCATGAAATCCCAGCACTTTGGGAGGCTGAGGCAGGCAGATCACCTGAGGTTGGGAGTTCAGACCAGCCTGACCAACATGGAGAAACCCTGTCTCTACTGAAAATACAAAATTAGCTGGGTGTAGGGGTGCATGCCTGTAGTCCCATATACTAGGGAGGCTGAGGCAGGAGAATCATTTAAACCTGGGAGGCAGAGGTTGCCGTGAGCTGAGATCGAGCCATTGCACTCAGCCTGGGCAACAAGAGCAAAACCCCGTCTTGGAAAAAAAATACATACATTTTGTAGATACGGGGTCTCACTATGTTGCCAGGCTGGTCTCAAACTCCTAGGCTCAAGCCAGTCCTCCGGCCTCCACCTCCTACATGCTGGGACTACAGGATGAGCCACAGCACCTGGCCTGAGGTATCTATTTTTTAATGGGAGAAGGGATCAGGAAGGCCTCTTTGAGGAGATGCTATCTGAGGAATGATCTGGAAGGAGGTGAGGGAAGTAGGGAAGTGTGCTGGAGGCAAAGGCAACCACCCACAGGAAGCCCTGAGGCGGCACGTGGGGGCTCCGCAGCCACAGTCACATGTGTTTTCGAGGGACTCCTCCGTCCTGGCATGTTGCAGGAGCTGTGAAGAGCGCTGTGTGGCTGGAGCAGAGTGAGGAGAGGAGAGGGCAGGGTGGAGAGAGGGGGTGAGGCAGGTGATACGGGGCCTAGCAGGCTGCAGGGAGGGGACTGGGGCTTCCACCCTGGGAAGGTGGGAGCCACAGAGGGTGGTAGGCAGACGAGGGGCAGGTCCTGGCTGCGATGTTCATGGTCCCTTTGTTTTTTCCTCCCCGCACACTGGGCTGTGGCCACCCTTTGGCGGGGGGAGGGGCACCCAGAGCTTTCCCAGCCACCCTCGGAGAGCACCGACTGGGAGGAGAGGCTGGGGGACAACCCCTGTTCTGTTCCCTCACTGTTTGGCAAACACAGTGTCGGCTCCAAGGAGACAGATGGCCTGGGAATCATCAGATCCTGTGGCTAGACCCTCCCTCCTCCCAGCCTGGAGCCCAGAGTCACCCACGAGGGGTGCCCTCTAACCCCCAATAGCACAGGGCTAGGAACCCTGACTCAAGGGCAGGCAGGAGGGGGACACGGCCCAGGATGGGCGTCACGGCCATTCCTCTGCCCGCCCACCCACCCACAGTCAGGCCAGCACATAGGTTGGCTTCAGCACGCAGGTTCCGGGTCAGGGTTTGAATCCAGTCCTCACCATTTACAAGCACAGGGTGCCTTCTCCAGGAAGCCTCCCTGGGTTGTCCCAAGCCCCCCAGGACAGGTTTCCATTCCCAGGGTGCCCCCAGCTCAGCTGTTGCTCCATCTTTGGTCTACGTGTTGGTCCAAGTCCCTTTCAGAGAGTGACGGGTTCCCCTCCACACTGAGGACACCCCGTTTCTTGCCAAGACCCCGAGACCCCACTTCTGCCTGGGTCGTGCGAAGGCAGTGTTTGTTCAGTCCACGACCTCGACCTCGTCTCGGGCTCATAACCATTCTGTTGCTCCATTGAACCAAACATGTATTTTTTTTTTTTTTTTGAGACAGAGTTTCGCTCGTTACCCAGGCTGGAGTGCAATGGCACGATCTCGGCTCACCGCAACCTCCGCCTCCTGGGTTCAGGCAATTCTCCTGCCTCAGCCTCCTGAGTAGCTGGGATTACAGGCACGCGCCACTGTACCCAGCTAATTTTTTGTATTTTTAGTAGAGACGGGGTTTCACCATGTTGACCAGGATGGTCTCGACCTCTTGACCTCATGATCCACCCGCCTCGGCCTCCCAAAGTGCTGGGATTACAGGCGTCAGCCACCACGCCCGGCCTACCAAACGTGTATTAAGCGCCGAATGTATGCTGGGCACTATTCAAGATGTGGGGCAGAGGACACTGTATGGGAACCTGGAGGGGAGCGTTTCAGGCAGAGGGAACGGCCCACGTGGAGGCCCTGAGGCAGATCCATGCCAGGTGTGCTGGAGGCATGCGAGGAGGCCCGTGTGGCTGGGATGAAGTGAGAGAAGGAGGCACCTGGGGGAGACAAGAGCGGGGAGGAAGCTGGACGTTACGGGACATGGTGCAGAGTATGAGAGGAAACTGAGGCACAAAGATGGTACTCGGCCAGGGCATCCTGGCATAGCACGGATCTAAACTATACCCATCTCATGGATGGAACTGGAGGCCAGACGACACACAGGCAGTCCCTCGGGGGCCCAGGAAGGGAGCCCAGCTGGCCCGTGAGTCACTCAGCCTGGTACAAGTCATGGGCAGGGAACAGGGGAAAGGTGCTGGGCCCGAGGCCCACGCTGGGCTGGGCAGGTGGCCACGTGACCACCCAGGCCGCCTCTCCCGGGCCCATTGGCCGCCTGCCCCTGCCAGCTGGGCCTGTGCCTGCCCCAGACCCTATAAGGCCAGGGAGCCGAGGGTAGAGCCAGCTGCCAGCTGGGCCGGTCTGTCCTCTGTGGGACCCTGAGCAGTCCAGGTGAGCGGGGCTGTGGCTGCCTCAGTGACACCAGGGCGAGGCCAGGCCTGCAGGTGGGTGTTGGGGCTGCTCAGGCTCTTGGCGGGCAGTGGGTGTGGGACAGGAGGCGTGGGAACCGCAATTCACGCACCTTCTCTGCCCCCTTCCAGCTTCTCACGCTCTCACTATGTCTGCTCCGGATGAAGGGAGCCGGGGTCCCCCCAAACCCAAGGGCAAGGTAAAGAAAGTGGGGGTGGATTCTTGCTGCGGCTCAGAGATGCCCCAGAGCCCAGGAAGGCAACCTCCACAGTCCTGGGGACTCAATTCTGGAGAGGGGCTTCCCTGGTGTGTCTGGGAGGGTGCTGGGAGCCACAATGCCAACCTCTCCCTCCCTGACTCAAGCTGGAGGTAGGGGACCCATGCAGACCTCAGTCCCTTCCCCAGTGGGTGACCTTGGGCTGGCCTCAGCCCCATCTCTCTGAGCCTCAGTTTCCCCATCTGTGCAATGGGGATCCTGGAAGGAAAAGGTCTTTGGAGATGGGGTAGACAATCTTTTCCTGTGTGTGGGAGGCAGGCTGTGTCTGCCCATTGCCCGGGTGCAGAAACTGAGGCTGAGTGAAACACTTTCCCGAGGTCACCGGGGAACAAGGGGCTGGGCCGGTGCTGGGCTGATGGATGGATGGTTCCTCTGACCTCTGTCCCTGCCGAGGCTTGGCCGGCTCATCCTGCATACCCCTCGCCCCCATGCAGACCCTGGGCAGCTTCTTTGGGTCCCTGCCTGGCTTCAGCTCTGCCCGGAACCTGATGGCCAATGCACACAGCTCAGCAAGAGCCCGGTCAGCCGCTGACCCCATGAGAGCTCCTACTGCCGAACCTGCCCAGGCTCAGGCTCAGGGTGAGTGGCTGGCCTGGTGGGGGCTGTGGGGCGAACTCTGCATGTGGACCTAGGAGAAGGAGCTCCCCAGGCAGGGACTTCCGGCCATCTGGGGAGACTTATGTATTTGTCTGTTTTCTCATCAGATACTATGATATCTCATACCAGATGGGGAAACTGAGGCATAAATGGGGGGATGAGTGGCCAAAAGTGGTGTAACCAGCCAAAGTGGGCTTTCAACCCAGCCTGTTTCCCTGCTGTGCCCACCACTCAGTCCCTCTGCCATTTCTCCACTGCACCCCGTTTCTGATGTACCATGGATCAGGCTGGGTGCTCTGTCCATCTGAGCTCATCAGTGAGATCCAAGCTCCCTGGAAGGGGCAGCAGCTCTCCTGGGGTCACACAGCCTGGGGGCTCCCCAGCCTCCTGTGGCTCACCTTGGGCAATCAGGGACGGTGACAGGGAACCCAGGGTTGGGGCAGTTGCCTAAGCTGGGCCTCCCTCTGGGCCCAGAGCCCCAGGCAGCTGACTTCTGCTCCACATACCTCGGCCTGGCAACAGGCGGCAGGCAGCTGCGGAAGGGGCGGGGCTGGCCAGCCCTGGCAAGGAGCTTCTCCCCCATCCCTGGCAAGGAGCTTCTCCCCCATCCCAGGCTATGTGAACCCTAGGACTCAGGGTGGGTGTCCAGCACCTAGCACAGGAAGCTCCATGGAGCCTTCTCCAGGGAACGGTGGCTCTGGGCTTGAGGGAGCCCCCAGCGGGGTTGTGGGGGTGGTGACAGGTCTGGCTGGTAGCCGTAGATGTCACCTCCTGCTGTCCCTGGCAGGGTGGCTGAAACATTCCTGACCTTTCAGGCCGGGCCTGGCTATTGCGCAATGGGTGGCCGAGTAGATGATTCTAACCTGTACCCCTCGCCCTCCCTGACTGGCCCATGTCTCCACAGCAGACGCCCACCCAGAGCAGATGGCCCAATGGACGGAGGAGCTGCAGCCTTCGGGAAAGGTGAGAGGCATGGGCAGGGCAGGACTGATGTCGCAGGAGCCCTCGGGGTACCCCTCCTGGGACATTTCTATTCCAGCCATCTGGGGGGCTGCTGTCTGCCTGAAGGAAGGCAGACAGCCTGGTGATTCCAGGTGGAGCTTCCCCTCTGAGCCTCTATTTCTGCATCTGTGAAATGGGTGTGGTGGCTGCCTCGCTGTAATCATGCAAGGCTCCAGACTACGCAGGGCTGTGCCTGGCACAGTGTGACTGAAGCGACAGCAGCATAAGCACTTTCTTTCTTTCCGTTTTATTTTTTGAGACACAGTTTCATTGTTTCTCCCAGGCTGGAGTGCAGTGGTGCAATCTTGGTTCACCATAACCTCCACATCCTGGGTTCCAGCGATTTTCCTGCCTCAGCCTCCCGAGTAGCTGGGATTATGGGTGCCCGATACTATGCCCGGCTAATTTTTGTATTTTTAGTAGAGATGAAGTTTCACCATGTTGGCCAGGCTGGTCTTGAACTCCTGAGCTCAACTGATCTGCTCACCGTGGGCTCCCAAAGTGCAGGGATTACAGTCATAAGCCACGGCGCCTCACCAAGGTGCTACTTTAATTCGGTAGCTCTCAAATGGGTGGTCATGTCCTTGGGGACACTCGGTGATGTCTGGAGGTGTCTGTGGGTGTCACAGCTGGGGGTGCTCCCAGCAGGGAGTGGGTGGGGGCCAGGGACGCTGCTCAGCACCTTGCAGTGCCCAGGATGGCCACCCCAGAGGGTGATCCCACCCCAAGTATCCACAGTACTGAGGTTGGAAAGCCCAGAAATTATTTCCTCAGAACCCACCTCCCCGCTAGCTTTGGCTCAGGTGGGCACCTTGAGCTCTAGCTGGAGACACCCAGGTTCAAGTCCCAGGTTTTTACCCTCTCCCGCCCGACTCGGGAGGCCGAGGCAGGAAAATTGTTTGAACTGAGGAGGCGGAGGTTGCCGTGAGCTGAGATGGTGCCACTGCATTCCAGCCTGAGTGACAGAGTGAGACGCTGCCTCAAAAAAAAAAAAAGCACCTTATAGGTACACCTCAGTGGTGGAACTCCTAGACCATCATCACCTTCATTCGTTTGTTTTTACTTTTTTAATGATTACTATTTTTCTGAGACAGAGTTTTGCTCTGTTGCCCAGGTGCAATCTCGGCTCACTGCAACCTCTGCCTCTTGGGTTCAAGTGATTCTCCTGCCTCAGCCTCCTGAGTAGCTGGGATTACAGGAGTGTGTCATCATGCCCGGCTAATTTTTGTATTTTTAGTAGAGACAGTGTTTCACCATGTTGGTCAGGATGATCTCAAACTCCTGACCTCATGATCTGCCCTCATCGGCCTCCCAAAGTGCTGGAATTAAAGGCATGAGCCACCGCGCCCAGCCTGTTTTTATTTTTAAAGGTCTCACTCTGTTGCCCAGGCTGCTTTCAAACTCCAGGGCTCAAGCAATCCTCCCACCTTAGCCTCCCATAGTGCTGGGATTACAGGCATGGGCCACTGTGCCCAGCTTGAATATACTATTATTTTTGAGACAGTCTCATTCTGTTGTCCAGGCTGCAGTGCAGTGATACGATCACATCTCACTACAGCCTCAACCTCCTGGGCTCAAGCAATCCTCCCGCCTCAGCCTCCCAAGTAGCTGGGACTACAGGTGTGTGCCACCACCCGGCCAACTGTTCATATTTGGTAGGGTCTGGGTCTGGGTCTGGTTTGGTTACCCAGGCTGACCTTGAAGTCCTGGGCTCAAGCAGTCCTCTTGCCTTGGCCTCCTAACGTGCCAGGATTGCAGGCATGAGCCATCACATCTGGCCTGGATATAATGTTTTGTTTTGTTTTGTTTTGTTTTGTTTTGTTTTGAGATGGAGTTTTGCTCTTATTGCCCAGGCTGGAGTGCAGTGGTGTGATCTCGGCTCACCGCAACCTCCGCCTCCTGGGTTCAAGTGATTCTCCTGCCTCAGCCTTCTGAGTAGCTGTGATTACAGGCACGCACCACCACACCTGGCTAATTTCATATTTTTAGTAGAGACGGGTTTCTCCATGTTGCCCACACTGGTCTTGAACTCCTGACCTCAGGTGATCTGCCTGTCTCAGCCTCCCAAAGTGCTGGGATTACAGCCATGAGCCACCCCACCCGGCCTGATGTAACAATTTTAATTCGCAATTTGGTGTCCCTGGTGTCACTAGGACACCAGGCTCCACATTTGCCATGACTGGAGAAAAAGCAAGAGGAACAGAAAGGTGACGGTAGGACCCGCGCTGAGTCCAGGCCTGGAGACCTTGGCGTCCCGGGTGTGCTACTGCAGACGAGGCCCGCCTACTGCAGGGGAATGGAATGGGTGAGAATCGAAGAGGCACGCGCTGTGAGCTCATGACGACTTCGTCCCTGAGAGTCAGGGTGCCACCCCACAGCCGGATGAATGTCTGGTTGACCGGGGTGGGGGCGAGAAGGAAGCAGCTTGCTCTTCAAGGACATGGGGCCTCCGGGTGCCTACAGTTCCTTGCCCCAAAGCACACTAAGGGGCTGGGCCGGTGGACGTCGGGGTGGAGAGCTCCTCTCAGTCCTCCTCTTGATCACCTGTGTCCTTTCTCAGCAGATGGTGTCCGGGGCCAAAGACCTGGTGTGTTCCAAGATGTCCAGGGCCAAGGATGCTGTCTCCTCCGGGGTGGCCAGTGTGGTGGATGCGGCTAAGGGAGTGGTCCAGGGAGGGCTGGACACCACCCGGTCTGCACTGACGGGCACCAAGGAGGTGGTGTCCAGTGGGGTCACGGGGGCTGTGGATGTGGCTAAGGGCGCAGTCCAAGGGGGCCTGGACACCTCGAAGGCTGTCCTCACTAGCACCAAGGACACGGTGTCTGCTGGGCTCACAGGGGCAGTGAACGTCGCCAAAGGGACTGTCCAGACCGGGGTGGACACCTCCAAGACTGTGCTAATGGGCACCAAGGACACCGTTTGCAGTGGGGTGACCGGTGCTGTGAATGTGGCCAAAGGGACTGTCCAAGGGGGCCTGGACACGACAAAGTCTGTCCTGACTGGCACTAAAGACGCTGTGTCCACGGGAGTCACTGGGGCAGTGAACTTGGCCAAAGGGACCATCCAGACCGGTGTGGACAAAAGTAAGACTGTGCTGACCAGCACCAAGGACACCGTCTGTAGTGGGGTGACTGGTGCCGTGAACGTGGCCAAAGGGGCCGTCCAGACAGGCGTGGACACCACCAAGACCGTCCTAACCGGTACCAAAGACACTGTCTGCAGTGGGGTGAGCGGTGCCGTGAATGTGGCCAAGGGGGCCGTCCAGGGGGGTCTGGACACCACCAAGTCTGTGGTCATGGGTACGAAAGACACAGTGTCCACTGGGCTCATGGGGGCAGCAAACGTGGCCAAGGGGGCTGTGCAAACTGGACTCAACACAACCCAAAATATCGCAGCAGGTACCAAGGACACCGTCTACAGTGGGGTGACCGGTGCCGTGAACATGGCCAAAGGGGCTGTCGAGGGGGGCCTGGACACCACCAAGTCTGTGGTCATGGGTACGAAAGATACAGTGTCCACTGGGCTCACGGGGGCAGCAAACGTGGCCAAGGGGGCCGTCCAGACAGGTGTAGACACCGCCAAGACCGTGCTGACTGGCACCAAGGACACAGTGACTACTGGCCTCATGGGGGCGGTGAATGTCGCTAAAGGGACTGTCCAGGCCGGCGTGGACACCTCCAAGACCATCCTAACCGGTACCAAGGACACCGTCTGCAGTGGGATGACCGGTGCCATGAATGTGGCCAAGGGAGCTGTGCAAACCGGACTGAAAACGACCCAAAATATCGCGACAGGTACAAAGAACACCATTGGCAGTGGAGTGACCGGTGCCGTCAACGTGGCCAAGGGGGCCGTCCAGACGGGTGTAGACACGACCAAGACCGTGCTGACCGGCACCAAGGACACAGTGACTACTGGCCTCATGGGGGCGGTGAATGTCGCCAAAGGGACTGTCCAGACAGGCGTGGACACCTCCAAGACCGTGCTGACTGGCACCAAAGATGCTGTGTCCACTGGGCTCACAGGGGCCATGAATGTGGCCAAAGGAACTGTCCAGACAGGCGTGGACACCACCAAGACCGTCCTAACTGGTACCAAGGACACTGTCTGCAGTGGGGTGACCGGTGCCGTGAACATGGCCAAGGGGGCTGTCGAGGGGGGCCTGGACACCACCAAGTCTGTGGTCATGGGTACGAAAGACACAGTGTCCACTGGGCTCACAGGAGCAGCAAAGGTGGCCAAGGGAGCCGTCCAGACAGGCGTAGACACAGCCAAGACCGTGCTCACCGGCACCAAGGACACAGTGACTACTGGGCTCATGGGGGCAGCGAACATGGCCAAGGGGGCTGTGCAAACTGGACTCAACACAACCCAAACTATCGCAGCAGGTACCAAGGACACCGTCTGCAGCGGGGTAAGTGGTGCCATGAACTTGGCCAAAGGGGCCGTCCAGACAGGTGTGGACACCACCAAGACCGTCCTAACCGGTACCAAGGACAACGTCTGCAGTGGGGTGACTGGTGCCATGAATGTGGCCAAGGGGGCCGTCCATGGGGGCTTGGACACTACAAAGTCTGTCCTGACTGGCACTAAAGACGCTGTGTCCACGGGAGTCACTGGGGCAGTGAACTTGGCCAAAGGGACCATCCAGACGGGCGTGGACACGAGTAAGGCTATGCTGACAGGTACCAAGGACACTGTCTGTAGTGGGGTGACTGGTGCCGTGAACGTGGCCAAAGGGGCCGTCCAGACAGGCGTGGACACCACCAAGACCGTCCTAACCGGTACCAAGGACACCGTCTGCAGTGGGGTGACCGGTGCCGTGAACATGGCCAAGGGGGCTGTCGAGGGGGGCCTGGACACCACCAAGTCTGTGGTCATGGGTACGAAAGACACAGTGTCCACTGGGCTCACGGGGGCAGCAAACGTGGCCAAGGGGGCCGTCCAGACAGGCGTAGACACAGCCAAGACCGTGCTGACCAGCACCAAGGACACAGTGACTACTGGGCTCATAGGGATGGTGAATGTCGCCAAAGGGACTGTCCAGGCCGGCGTGGACACCTCCAAGACTATCCTAACCGGTACCAAAAACACCGTCTGCAGTGGGGTGACTGGTGCCGTGAACATGGCCAAGGGGGCCGTTCAGGGGGGCCTGGACACCACCAAGTCTGTGGTCATGGGTACGAAAGACACAGTGTCCACCGGGCTCACAGGGGCAGCAAACGTGGCCAAGGGGGCTGTGCAAACTGGACTCAACACAACCCAAAATATCGCAGCAGGTACCAAGGACACCGTCTGTAGCGGGGTAAGTGGTGCCATGAACTTGGCCAAAGGGGCCGTCCAGACAGGCGTGGACACCACCAAGACTGTCCTAACCGGTACCAAGGACACCGTCTGCAGTGGGGTGACTGGTGCCGTGAATGTGGCAAAGGGGGCTGTGCAAACTGGACTGAAAACGACCCAAAATATCGCGACAGGTACAAAGAACACCATTGGCAGTGGAGTGACCGGTGCCGTCAACGTGGCCAAGGGGGCCGTCCAGACAGGTGTAGACAGGACCAAGACCGTGCTGACCGGCACCAAGGACACAGTGACTACTGGCCTCATGGGGGCAGTGAATATCGCCAAAGGTACTGTCCAGACAGGCGTGGACACCTCCAAGACCGTGCTGACTGGCACCAAAGATGCTGTGTCCACTGGGCTCACAGGGGCTGTGAATGTCGCCAAAGGAACTGTCCAGACAGGCGTGGACACCACCAAGACCGTCCTAACTGGTACCAAGGACACTGTCTGCAGTGGGGTGACCGGTGCCACCAGTGTGGCCAAAGGGGCCGTCGAGGGGGCCCTGGACACAACGAAGTCTATCCTGACTGGCACTAAAGATGCTGTGTCCACTGGGCTCACAGGGGCAGTGAACTTGGCCAAAGGGACTGTCCAGACTGGTGTGGACACCTCTAAGACTGTGGTCACGGGTACCAAGGACACCATCTGCACTGGGGTCACCGGTGCCGTGAGCATGGCCAAAGGGGCCATCCAGGGGGGCGTGGACACCACCAAGACGGTGCTGACCGGAACCAAAGACGCAGTGTCCACTGGGCTCATGGGGTCAGGGAACGTGGTGACAGGGGCTGTCCACACTGGCCTCAGCACCTTCCAGAATTGGCTACCTAGTACCCAGACCACCTCCTGGGGTGGACTCACCAGTTCCAGGACCACGGACAGTGGTGGGGAGCAGACTGCCCCGAGTCCCGGAGAGGCCCAGTTCTCTGGCGTCTCCAGGCCCCCAAATGTGCTAACAGAAGGCCTGGAGCCTGCCTGGGAAGCCACAGCCACTGCTAAGGGCCTTGCACCTGATGTGGCCACGTTCACCGAAGGGGCCGCCCCAGGCAGGGATGACACGGGGCCCTTGGCCACCACACACGGCCCCGAAGAAGCCCTGCGCTTGGCAATGCTGCGAGATGAGTTGGAGGGGCTAGGTGACATCTTTTATCCCATGAATGCGGAAGAGCAAGGTGAGGAGATGCCTGGGTTCCCGGGTCCCTGAGGCAGGCACAGCTACTAGGGGGCTCTTGACTTTTTTTTTTCTTTTGAGATGGAATTTCACTCTTCGCTCAGGCTGGAGTGCAGTAGAGCAATCTTGGCTCACTGCAACCTCTGCCTCCCAAGTAGCTGGGATTTCAAGCACGCACCACCACACCCGGCTAACTTTTTGTGTATTTTTGGTAGAGATGGGGTTTCTCCATGTTGGACAGACTGGTCTCGAACTCCTGACCTTAGGTGACCTGCCTGCCTCAGCTTCCCAAAGTGCTGGGATTACAGGCGTGAGCCACCGCGCCCGGCCAGCCCTTTAAAAAAAAAAAAAAAAAGCATTTATTTTGTTTACTTCAGATGGGGATCTTGCTATGTTGAGGAGGCTGGTCCTGGGTTCAAACGATCCTCCTGCCTTGGCCTCCCAAAGTGTTGGGATTACATGCAAGAGCGCCCAGCCCTTTTTCCCTTTTTTTTTTTTAGAGATGAGGTCTTACTCTGTCGTCCATACTGGAGTGCAGTGGTGCGTTCACAGCTCGCGACAGCCTCAACCTCTTGGGCTCAAGTGATCCCACTGCTTCAGCCTCTCCAGTATCTAGGACCACCACGCCCAGCTATGTACAGCTATGTATTTTAGATAGAGACGGGTCTCCCTATGCTGCCCAGGCTGGTCTCCAAACTCCTGGGTTCAAGCATTTATCTGGCCTCAGACTCCCAAAGTGCCAAGATCACAGGCATGCACCACCACACCACACCCAGTTTTGTTTTTATTTTTGAGACAGAGTCTCACTCTTCTCACCCAGGCTGGGGTGCAGTGGCCGTGCTGACTCAGTGCAGCCTCCATGCTTTCCGGGTTGAAGTGATTCTCCTGCCCCAGCCTCCTTAGTAGATGGGACTACAGGCATGCACCACCACATTCAGAAAATTTTTGTATTTTTTAGTAGAAATGGGGTTTCACCATATTGGACAGGCTGATCTCAAACTCCTGACCTTGTGATCCGCCTGCCTTGACCTCCCAAAGTGCTGAGATTACAGGCACGCACCACTGCCTGGTCTTTTTTGTATTTTTAGTAGAAACAGTTTCACCATGTTGGCCAGGCTGGTCTGACTCCTGACCTCATGATCAATCCGCCCACCCACCCGCCTTGGCCTCCCAAAGTGCTGGGATTACAGGCATGAGCCATCACGCCTGGCTTCACTTTTATAAAGCCCAAACCATGGCCGGATGTGGTGGCTCACGCCTGTAATCCAAGCCCTTTGGAGGCCAAGGCAGGTGGATCACCTGAGATGGACCAACATGGTGAAAACCCATCTTTTTTAAAAAAATAAATAATAAAAATAAAGCCCAAGCCCCAACACCCTGAGGGGCTCCTGGGACTGAGCAGTATGCCTTCCTTTCCAGCTCAGCTGGCTGCCTCCCAGCCCGGGCCAAAGGTGCTGTCAGCCGAACAGGGGAGCTACTTTGTTTGTTTGGGTGACCTGGCTCCCAGCTTCCGCCAACGGGCATTTGAACACGCAGTGAGCCACCTGCAGCATGGCCAGTTCCAAGCCAGGGACATTCTGGCCCAGCTCCACGACTGCTTCAAGCTGGTAAGGGCTTCCCCCTACTGCTGCCCCTGCCCCAAGGCACTTCGTAGAACCCCTGCCCAGGACTCACCTGGCTGCACGTACCTACTGAGCACCTCTCAGGAGATGATGTCCCTCTGTTACCGACGGCCACGGCTCTGCACTCTTGGGGCTTGTGTCCCGGCGAGGTGGGCAAAGCTAGATCAGATCCTTAAAGACAGCAGGTAGGCCGGGCGCGGTGGCTCAAGCCTGTAATCCCAGCACACTGGGAGGCCGAGGAGGGTGGATCACGAGGTTAAGAGATCAAGACCATCCTGGCCAACAGGGTGAAATCATGTCTCTACTGAGAATACAAATATTAGCTGGGCAGGGTGGTGCGCGCCTGTAGTCCCAGCTACTTGGGAGGCTGAGGCAGGAGAATCACTTGAACCCAGGAGGTAAGATGTTGCAGTGAGCCAAGAACGCACCACTGCACTCCAGCCTGGGCAACAGAGCAAGTCTGTCTCAAAGTCTAAGGCAGGGGACACAAAGATGGCTAAACAGTCTGTGTGCAGAGGGGGATGTGGGCTGGGCAGGAAGGCCGTCCCCCTGGGCCCTGTCCTGACCAATGGGGAGACAGTTGTGTAAAGCCCCCAGGAAGGCAGCGACAGCAGGAAAGCAAGCTCCCAGGGTGGGGGTGGGGGGCAGCTGGGTTCTGAGCAGAAAGGCAGTGCTGTGGCTGGGGCAGATGACGCCGGGGTGGCATCCAAGGGGCTCACAGGGCATGCGGCCACAGTGTACATGGGGAAGGACCCAGCACAAGACCTGGTGACCCCACAGGGGACATGAGCCCATGTCCGGGGATATTTGTGGTGTGACATTGAATCAGATGGCATCCAGGGGTCGGGTACCCTGACCAAAGTGGTCCTCCCCTCCCCCTGGCTCCACTCTCCTCCTCCGGCCTAGGATCCCCCGCTTGGCAGTGTGGGTATTGGGGCCGGATGATTCTCGGGGGTGGGGTCATCCTGGTCACTGCAGGGAGCTGAGCTTCGTCCCTGGCCTCCAGTTTTCCCTTGCCCAGTCCTGAGGGCCTGAGTTTCCTCTAGAAGCTGTGGTTTGTCCCTTGAGGGTAGAATCTCACAGGACTGCTATAGGGTGGTGGTTGTTTTTTTTTTTGAGACAGACAGGGTCTTGTTTGGCCACCAGGCTGGAGTACAGTGGCTTGCTTGATCGTGGCTCACTGCAGCTTCTTCCTACTGGGCTCAAGAAATCCTCACACCTCAGCCTCCCCAGTGGCTGGGAAAACCAGCATGCACCACCACGCCCAGCTAATTTCTTAAATGTTTATTTTTAATAGAGATGGGGTTTTTCTATGTTGGTCAGGCTGGTCTCAAACTCCTGACTTCAGGTGATCCACCCGCCTTGGCCTCCCAAAGTGCTGGGATTACAGGTGTGAGCCACCATGCCTGGATGTTTTTTTTTTTTTTTTGAGATGGAGTCTTGCATCTCAAGATGTATGCAGAAGCACTGTCTCCACTCACTGCAACCTTGGCCTCCCGGGTTCAAGCAATGCCCTGCCTCAGTGTCCCAAGTACCTGGGATTATAGGCATGTGCCACCATGCCTGGCTAATTTTCGTATTTTTAGTAGAGACGGGGTTTTACCATCTTGGCCAGGATGGTCTTGAACTCCTGACCCTGTGATCCCAAAGTGCTGGGATTACACGCATTCAGCCACCGTGCCCTGCCTGTTTTGTTTTTCACTAGATATTAGATTTTGCTATGTTGCCCAGGCTGGTCTTAAACTCCTGGGCTCAAGTGATCCTCCTGCCTCAGCTGCCCCAGTAGCTGGGACCAAAGATACGTACAACCAAACCTGGTTAATTTTAATTTTTTGTAGAGATTGGGTCTCCTTCTATGGCCCAGGAGTGGTCTTGAGCTCCTGGGCTCCAGCAATCCTCTTGCCTCGGCCTCCCAAAGTCCTGGGATGACATGATGAGCCACTGTGCCCAGCAGTTTTTGTTGTTGTTGTTGTTTTTTCCCCGAGACAGAGTTTCAGTTTGTTGCCCAGGCTGGAGTGCAATGGCATGGTCTCAGCTCACTGCAGTCTCCGCCTCCTGGGTTCAAGCGATTCTCGTACTTCAGCCTCCCATGTAGCTGAGATTACAGGCGTGCGCCACCACACCTGGCTGATTTTTAATGTATATTTTAGTAGAGATAGGGTTTTATCATGTTACCCAGGCTGGTCTCGAACTCCTGACCTCTGGCAATCCGCCCATCCTGGCCTCCCAAAATGTTGGGATGACAGGCGTGAGCCACCGCATCCTGCAGCCACAGGTTTTACATGTTGGTGGATGGCAGTCCCATCCCATTGGCCGTGAGAAACCTCGAGATGCTGCCCCGAGGCAGGATTCCTGGGTGCAGCCCAAGCTGAGGTGTTTTTCAGTCGATGCCCAGGGGGGCTATGACAAACCACAGTTTGAGGGTCTAACCCAAGGTCCTCAGTGAGGATGACCTGCCCCCAGGGGACATTAGTCCATATCTGGGGATAACTGTGGTTGTCACAACTGGGGGAAGCCCCTAGGTGGAGAGGGGGTGGAGGCCAGGGATGCTGCTCAGCGCCCTGCAGTGTCCAGAGCAGCCCCACCCCAGAGATCAATGTGGCCCTGGTGTCCACAGTGCTGAGGGCAAGCTTGTCCTGGGGACCCTCCAGACACCCCACGTCACTGCGGCCACCCCCAGGTCCACAGTCCTGCTGCGTCTCCAGCACATGGGACAACGGTGCACTTAGAAGGCGTTTCCCAAACGCCGTGAGGCACGGAGGGAGGGCACACCCTCGGGGCGCACTGCAAGCAGCTCATCACAAAGCTTTTTCCACCTTGTATTTTTGGAACAGTCTCTCTGTCCACCAGCCTGGAGTCCAGTGGCACAATCTCGGCTCAGTGCAACCTCCGCTTTCCGGGTTCAAGCGATTCTCCTGCCTCAGCCTCCAGATTAGCTGGGATTACAGGCATGCGCCACCATGCCTAGCTGATTTTTGTATTTTTAATAGAGACGGGGTTTCACCATGTTGGTCAGGCTGGTCATGAACTCCTGGCCTCAGGTGACGCACCCACCTCAGCCTCCCAGTGTTGGGATAACAGGCGTGAACCCCTGCCCCCGGCCCATTTTTCCACCTTTCAATCCTCACAGCAAAGTAGGTTGGGCCAGAACTCAGCCCAGGGGCTTTTTAGAAGGGGAGACAGAGGCCACTAGGAAGAGAAGAGCTTTGCTCAGGGCCACATGCGAAGGCTGCTGGGCTGGGAAAAAGGATGTGCGGTGACTTCCCACTTATTCCCATAAGTGCTAGTGAAGGCCCTGGAGATCCCAAGAACCAGTCCTGCCCCAAGGGGGACGATGCAGTCGGGGGGATGATTCGTGAATGCGCATGGGGCGCTGGACAATGCCTGGAAAGGTGGAGAAGGTGTCAGGATAAGGAAGTGGCAGTGCTGGGCTGATCACCCGGAAGAGGGGACACTCAAGGTCAGGTCTAGATGACAGCGAGAGTGCATCAGAATGGGCACTGTTATCTGAGCAGAGGGCACAGTCCGTGCAAAGGCCCTGGGGCAGTAGGACTGTGCCCAGGGTATTGGAGGAACAGCCAGGAGGCCTGGGTGGCTGGAGCAGAGTGAGGAGGGGGCTGGCCTGGTTGGGCAGGACCTGGCTTCGACCAGGATGGGAGCCCTGGAGTGCTCTGGGCAGAGGAGTGGCCGGATCCAGGGTGGGTTTCGTGTAAGAGGATTGCCCTGCTAGGGACGTCGGGCCACCGGGCGGGGCCAGGGCCAGGGGCCAGATAGGTGCTGCTGGGCCTGAGGAGTCAGGCTGTGGTGGTGAGAAGTAGCTGGGCTCTGGGTGTTTCCAACTCAGGGCTGCCCGGGTCGGCCGAGGGAGGTGAGAAAGAGATGACCCCAGGAGACCCGTTAGGTTTGTAACCTGAGAAGACAAGGAAATTGGGGGTGCTTAGGGATGCCAGGCGGGTTGCAGAGTGGACATTAGGGACCTGGGCTTGGACAGGGCAATGGAAGATGCCTGGTGGCCACCCAGGACACGCGTCCAAATATGTGGCTGGCTTAAGGTTTCCAGCGACGGCGGGGCGAGGGCTGGGAGGGCGACGGCAGTCTGGAGTGGACATTCTGGCTGTGTGCAGCACGCCCACCAGCCGTTTCGATGACAAGGATAACTGGGCCCTGTCAACAGGGTGGCAGCGGGTGCCATGTGCTGGGGACACTGCACATGTGCGGGAACTAAGAGTTCCCGCCCCAGGGGCAGATAAACAGGAAGTAAATGAACACCCACCGTGCCGTCAGACAGGGCCGTGCCCCTGAGGACAGGAACAGCTGTGACGGGGAGGGACTGGGGCTGAGCGGGCAGGGAAGGCTTTGCCAAGGGTCCCCGGAAGCTGAGGTGGAACGCAGGCCTTGTGCAAGGCTCTGGGCTGAGCGGGCAGTGTGGGCAGCGGCCCTGGGGCAGGAGCCTGGCGGAGTGGTCAGAGGGCAGTGGAGACAGCATTGGGGTGCAGGTGGGAGATGACGACAGAGGCGTCCCAGGGGCCACCCCAGTAAGGCCATGGTGAGGAGCTGGGTGTTATCTTAACAGCACTGGGGAGTCATGGGAGGGTTTAGGACAGAGGAGTGACATGACCCCATGGATGCTGTGTTACGTGCGCTCGCTCCCTAGTGACCTCATGGGGAAGTTTGAACTACTGCCGCCACCTCTGAGACAGCCCCCTGTGGTACAACTGACTTAGAACTCGTGGCCTTGCCCCCAGGCCACAGGACATGCTGAAGCCAGGACTCTGTATGCGCCTAAGTCCCTGAGGGGTGAGGGGATATTGTGAAAGGTCATTGCCAAGAAGCCATCATCTCCCCACTGGACTCTCTCTCCAGATTCAAAAGGCCCAGCCGCCTCCGGAAGGGCAGCCATGTCTGGACCAGGGCTCCAGTGCCAGCATGGAGGATGCTGCTGTCCAGGAGGTGGGTCTGGTACAGGGCTGGGGTCCCCCCACACTGCCCGTGGGTCTCCACTCACATCGCACCGTCCTCCCACAGGAGCAGGATCCTGGGGCTCTGTCCAGGGTCTGCGGCCTCCTCCGGCAGCTGCACCGGGCTTACAGCAGCCTGGCCTCCAGTCTCCAGGGCCTGCCCGCCGAGCTCCAGCAGCCAGTGGGGCGGGCAAGGCAAAGCCTCTGCAAGCTCTACAGCGTGGTGGCCTCGGCGGGCTCTCTAAAGGAGCTGCACGCAGAGCACCTGGGACAGAGCCTTGAGGACGTGCAGCAGGCGTGGCAGGGGCTGGAGCAGCTACTGGAGGATGTGCAGCACAACCCCCCACTCAGCTGGCTGGTGGGGCCCTTCGCCTTGCCCCCTGGAGGGCAGCAGTTGTAGGAGCCTGCAGGCCCCACCTTGGGGCCACCCAGCTCTGCCTAGAGTGGATCCACCTCAGAACCTTCTCCCCAGCCCTAGACCCTCGGGGCTGCAGCTGGCTGGGCACTAAAGGGCTGTGGAAGGTCACCTGGGCTGAGCCACCCTTCCCCTGCTCTAGGCTGCCCACACCTTCCACCTCCTGTCCAGTAATGCCAGCCCCTTTCCCAGCCTAGGAGCCCGGCGTCACTCACAGCTCCAGCCAAGAGCCTTCCCTCGAAGGCCTGGAGCGGGTATGGCAATTAGAAAAGAGAAAGTGTGCAGAGCCTAGGATGGTATCCCTTTTCCCCCTAGCAACCCTTTTATATCTAGGGGGGCTCTTGCGGCCCTACAGCACGCCCCCCCCCCGCCAGCTACCAGCGGCGCATGCACTGCTGTGGCCGCACTCTGTCCCTGAGCTCAAAGCAGGTCCTCAGACCTTAGCATACCTTGGGGGTCTTAAGAACCACATTCCCTGGTACTAGAAGATGCCAAAATGCCACCGTCATCCCAAGGCAGGCTGCTACTGTCTCTGGTGACCCTCGGCGTGGCCTCCTGACAGGGACAAAGCTGCTAGGAACCGCAGTAGCCAGGATGGGAGCTTTGCACCGGCCTGACTTGGGACTGTGTGATTTGCAGGGCATGGGGGGATGCAAAAACCAGCAAACCGGCTGCTTCTGCTTCTGCTTCTGCCCCTGCCCCTGCCCCTGCCCCTGCAGTTCTAAGGCTCCTGGGGAGGCTGGGGCCAGCAGCTGCCACTGGAGAACACAGACAAAGTGTTTCCCAGCCGGGAACTGTACCCTGTGGAGGGAGTGGACAGGGCCGGGACCAGCTATGGAGGCTGTGTGCTGGTGATGCAGCCCCTTCTCCCTGCACACTCCCCCCAGGGCTTCAGGGCAGCATAAGCACTGGGCTGCAGAGGAAGCGGGGCCAGGGAAGCTGAGGGTATCAGAGACACTGGCGGCGGCAGACCCACCTGCCGGGCAAGGCTGCCCGACCCGGTGCTCACCGGCTGGCCCAGGCCATGGAGGCTGGCAGGCTCTGGTCGGGTGTGAGAAGTGCCCTGCGCTGCACTCAGTCCAGTGGGGAGGAGCCATTCAGCCCGGCCTCCCCAGGAAGCTGCAGCCCCACTCACCAACTCTGTAAGAGAAAGTTAAGAGAATTCTCCCTTCTGCCCACTGCAAATCACGTAGTCCCAAGTCCAGGAACCCCAGACCTAGGGGAAGTCAGGGTGGAGGGGCTGCTGGCCCCCAGGGGTCACCGTGTATACCAAAGGCCATGGCATTCGGCTCAGCTCTGAACGGGGGAAGCTGGCATGGCAGAAACAGCCCCAAGTGACGGGGCCATGAGAGGGGAGGATCAGGAGCCTTCCTCAGCCTCTGACACCCATGGCCATGGGAGGCTAGGATGCCGGGCACAGCCGTTTGCAGCCATCAGGCACAGTGACTGGAGCTAACATCCGGCCCACCAAGCCCAGAGCCAGGGCAGGGGTAGTCCCTTCCTGCCATACCACTGCCTGATTCTTGCTGGGACGGAGGTGACTCGGCGACCGTGAGCAGGAGCACAAACACGAGAAGCCACTGTGGAATGAGCATCTTCGGTGCATGGTGGGACTGGCCGTGCCCACATGACAGCCCCTTATGCAGAGGAGGAAGATTTGCCCAAAGTCACACAGCGTGAGTGACACAGCTGTGGTGAGTCGAAGCTGGCCCCCAAGGCCCACACACCTTGAACGCTGGAGACCATGGACCCCTGGCAGTGGTTCTTAAGGAAGGCATGGTTTCTGCCTTCTCCACCTCTTCCCTGCTCACAGTGGGGTGGGATGGGGGTGGGGGTGGCACAAGGCTGAGAAGCCCTGGTTTCTCCCTCTTGGCTGCTGGGAAGGGCTTGCTACCCCTGCCCCCCCACCCCGCTCCCCACCACTGGCCTTCTGGGATTGGGCTGGGCCGGGTGGGCCCGGAGCACCTTTTAGTTTTTTCACACGGTGGCCCAATGGCTCAACCCAGTCCCCAAATAGGCGCAGTGATGTTGCCAGCTGCTCCCACACCTGGGCCCCGCTGCACCAGCACTGCTAGAAAACCAAAGCCAATAAAAGTGATTTCTGTTTCATTAAAAAACCCTTTATCATCATTTCATGGTGCTTGGAAATCACAGAAATTAGGCAGAAAAAAAACCCAAGGGACCAAATACAAACAGCACGGCGCTTCCCCACAGTTCTCGCTCTGCTCTCCCGCCAGCCAGGGAAGGAGACGGGCGGGCAGCCTGCGACAGGCTGAGCTGGGGCGGGGGCTGGGCCTGGGGCCCTTGGCTCAGCTCTCCTCGTCCAGGGCCTCCGAGTCCCCCCGCGCCCTCTCGGGCTCCGGCCGGCTGCTCCCAGGCCTGTCCAGGTCAGGGCGGCCCTCCCGCAGGCTGCTGGTGGGAACAGCGAAGGCAGTGTGAGAACACCCTGCCCTGCCCCATCTGTGGGGCAGTCAGGTGAGGACAGGCCCGGAGGAGTGTGCCCCGTTTGTGACACCTGGGGCTCGAGTACCACCCTATCTGCCTGTCTTCTGCCACTAGAGACCACAAACATCTCTGGGGTCCCCAGGCTGGACCATCCAGGCCCAGCACAGGGCAGCTGCTGGGTAAGTGAGGAACTCCACGCCTTGTGCCAGACAGCGGGCCACGGTGATGGGCACTGGCACCGTCAGATGGCCAGGGGTCTGTGCTCAGCACCCACTTGGGCTACCCTGCAGGCTCAGTACAGGCAGCTCACAGCCCTGGAGCTGCCTCAGCGGGAGGTCCCTGAGTCGGGGTAATATGCCTGGAACCCTTCCCAGAGGGACTGGCCAGGAGCAACAGCTGGGACACAGGGTGCGCGTCATGCCGTAGCCTCTCAGGAGGCTGCACCCCACCCCCAGGACACTCACTCATGCAGGTCTTCAGAGGAGCCACATCTCGGCCCCTCCTCCGAGTCCTGACCCTCCTCATGCTCCTTGTCCTCCACGCTCTCCCCCTTCTGCGACAAGGCTTCACCATTCACTGGGGCGGAGAGATCTGGGTGGGACAGAAGGGTCACAAGACACTGCTGGGCTTTGCTTGGGAACCCCAGAACCCTTCCTCCTTGAGTACTAGACCAGGGGCCAAGCTGGGTGCCGTGGACCCATGGGTCCCCAACCGTCTGGACCCCAGAACCTGCCCAAGTGCAGTGAGCTCGGCTCCATCTGGTCTGCAAGGAGGACCGGGCTCCTCATGCTCCCATCCTGCAGCCCACCCCAGCCCTAGCCACAATGGTCTGGACAACTGGGGACCCAAGAAATGAGGGAAGGTGGGCAGCTCTGGGAGAAGTCCACCACAGCCTGGGAGAGTCAAAGCAAAATGAGGCCAGGCACGGGGGTTCACAATCCCAGCACATGGGAAGCCGAGACTCGAGGATGGCTTAAGCCCAAGAGTTCAAGACCAGCCTGAGCAACATGGCAAAAACCTTGTCTCCTCAAAAATTACAAAAATCAGTAGGGCCTAGTGATGTGGGCCTATAATCCCAGCTCCTCAGGCGTCTGAGGTGGGAGGATGGCTTGAGCCCAGGCCGGCAAGGTTGCAGGGAGCTGTGATCGTACCACTGCACTCCAGCCTGGGGAACAGAGCGAGACCCCAACATAGGGGGGAAAAAAAAACACACCAGCCTTCGGCTGCCCCTGGGCCGTGAAGCCCCATCCCAAGCACGCCCATCTCACCTCCAAAGGGCTGCTCTGAGCACCCATAATGGAACCATGCCAGCCCAGCAGCCCTGAGGGACAGGCCCCGTCTGTCAGCCCACCAGGCAAGCAAAGGCACCCACCCTAAGGCCCTCACCCGAAAACCTCCGCTGACTGCCTCTCTGAAGAATCCCCGACTCTTTGCCCTCACTGCGCGGAGCAACCCCCATCCACAGGCGTCCTGAGCCTGGAAGCGGTGAAGGCGTGTGTGATGCACTGTCCCTGTCACCCTTCCGGCGTGAGCCCCAGGTGGCCTGCACCCTGGCTGCCCAGCACACAGTGGGGCCTGAACACCCCTCACTAGCTGCCCCGAGGATGAAAGCTGGGTCTGCACGGAGACCCCTAAAGGGACACAACACTGGCGGGTTTGGGGCAGAGAGCAGAGCTGTGCTCCCCTTCTAGAATGTTCTGCAAAGCACCTGTTTCTTCAGCGGAGAAAACCAAGGTTCAGGGCCCGCCCTGCCTCCCCCTTACCAGTGCTGGGCTTGTCCTCCGCCTTCTCCTGGGGGGCCTCCTCCCCGGCCAGCTCCTCCCCGGCCAGCTTCTCCTCGGCTTTCTCCTTCTCTGTCCCAGCCTTGTTCGCTTTCTGCACTGCCTCAATCTTTGGGCCCAGGACCCTCGACTTGAGCCGGGTGTAGACTTCTGCCGCCTTCTCCATCACGTCCTTGTTTGCTTTGTAACGGCGAATCTGGCCACCAAGAGAAGAGGCCTGGCTCACCCAAGTGTGGCTGGCCCTAGCCCTGGCCTGAGCCCCCCTCCCCGGCAATGCCGCCCTCCGGAGGCACCTCCCGGGAGTACAGCTCTGAGATTTTTTTTTTATTAAGATGGAGTCTTGCTCTGTCACCAGGCTGGAGTGCAGTGATGCGAACTGGGCTCACTGCAACCTCCACCTCCTGGGTTTAAGCGATTCTCTTGCCTCAGCCTCCTGAGTAGCTGGGACTACGCGCACCTGCCACCACACCCAGGTACTTTTTACTTTTAGTAGAGACGGGGTTTCACCATGTTGGTCAGGCTAGTCTCAAACTCCAGACCTCATGGTGTGCCTGCCTCAGCCTCCCAAAGTGCTGGGATTATAGGCATGAGCCACCATGCCGGGCCAGCACCAGGCATTTCTACCCAACAGCCCTAGGCCTCCTGGCTGCCCAACAGGAACCCCCTGGGGGCCTGCGCTCCAGGGCAGACACCTGCTCCCAGCTCCCCAGCCTGCACCCTGCACCTCTGGTTCCCGCCATACCTTCTTCAAGGTGGCCACCACATCTGTGTTCTTCTGGAGGATCTGCGAGGTCACCTGCAGGGTCCCTAGCTCCTCCAGGGCATTCAGGCACCTCTTCACGTCCTGCAGGGTGGGACAAGAGTGAGGGGGACAGTCTGGCCAAGGGGTGCCAAGGGGTCCCCAGGGGTCCCAGCAGACAGAGGAAGACATCCTGGGCTCTCTGAGGGAAGTTGAATCTGCAGAACAGTCCCCCACCCATGCCCAGTTGACGGGGACCTCCAGGGACAGACAGATACTTGGGAATGTGGGGGTTAGCACTGGGGGCCTCCACGGCACCACCTGCCGGGGAAGCCGGATGCTGCATGTCAGGACCGGCTCCCCCAGGCCTCTTGGCCAGGAGATCCCACATGCTGACTAGCAATGGGAACATGGACCCCTGGCCCACCCACCTGCAGGACCCTGCCTTTGCCTCAGTTTCCCTAGATTTCTAAGGGAGCCCCGCCAGGAGGTGGCAGCGAGGACTGATTGGCTCAAGGGCCGAGGCTGCTCTGTGACCAGGGCCCTGAGGGTCTTACCGGGCTGTCGACTTTCAGGGCGAACTTGATCTCACTGTGCAGCTTCTGCAGCTTCTCCTCCACAGAGGGCTCTGGGCCAGGAGAGAGAGCACCACGTGGGCCCGGGCAGGGAAGAGCCTCTGGAGGAGCTGACGTGGGGGCCCCAGGTCTGCATGCTCCGCCCCCACCCCTGCAGGGACCCCCGCCTGGGCTGGCCGAGGAAGTGCTGAGCACCCTCTCTAGGGACGGGCAGCACAGGCCGACCCCGCCCCGACTTGCCCGGCTCCCCTCGGCTAACTCGGTCTGAGCACAGCTGGGCGGCGGGCCTCACCTTTCTTCTTCTCCACCTTCCTGTCCAGTGAGAAGCCCTCAGACCGCTTCCGGGTCCGCTCCACCTTCACGGGCCTGCGGAGAGGCGGTCCCCCTCATTCCAGCCCAGCCACTGCTGCTCTACCACCAAGGGGCTGGTGATCAAAGGGAGACCCAAACCCACTGCGGAAGGAAACCTTTGGGAGGCTCTGGGAGCTAACCCGGCAAACGGGAGGGTGGAGGACCCACCACGACCTAGGCCTAGGGCAGATCAGGGAGGCCACAGGCCTCGAGCTGACCACACGCCAAGCCTTTCCCCTGGCTCTTATGAAATCCCAGGATTCCGGCCAGTCGCGGTGGCTCACGCCTATAATCCCAGCACTTTGGGAGGCCAAGGCGGGTGGATCACAAGGTCAGGAGATCGAGACCATCCTGGTCAACAAGGTGAAACCCCGTCTCTACTAAAAACACAAAAATTAGCTGGGCATGGTGGTGCACGCCTGTAGTCCCAGCTACTTGGGAGGCTGAGGCAGGAAAATTGCTTGAACACAGGAGGCGGAGGTTGCAGTGAGCCAAGATCGTGCCATTGCACTCCAGCCTGGGTGACAACAGCGAAACTCCATCTCAAAAAAAAAAAAAAAAATCCCAGGATTCTTTCCCTCATTCATGTGACCAAGGGCTGCTACATCTACCCGAGTCAGCGAGCTAGGAAAAAGCCCTCAAGGGTGACACCCATGTGGGGGGTGGGGGGACCATCGCTGAGGCTCAGTGCCACGTGCCACTCTGTACCCCGCCACCGCTGTACCTGCTTGCCATGTTCTCTCGAGCAGGTTTGTCCCCCCAAGGCCAGATGCCATTTAGAAAGTGAGCAGGGAGATGGGCTCTGTCTCCCCACCACATGGGGAGCAAGACGCAAGTCCCTAGGCTGGGGGGATGGTTCCTCCCTCCTCCTCTGCTCTGTGGACATTGGGGCTGGACTGGGGTGGGGCCATCCTGGTCACTGCGGGGCACTGAGCAGCATCCCTGGCCTACACTCACCCCCTGCCAGGGGCACCCCCAATCATGATAACCACAGATGTCCCCAGACGGGGCCCAGTGTCCCTGAGGGCAGAATCCAGTCCCAAAGATTGGGAAGGCTCCTAGGGGAAGGCTCCAGTCCCAAAGCAGTGGTTCCTACAGAACCCACACAACCCGAGGACCAGGAACTTCAACGAGATCCCGCTCTAAGGCTGAGCTGGTAAATGGGGCTGCCCCTGTGAGGCGGGAGGGCTGCGGGCTGCAGGGCCCCTGGGGTGTGGAGGCAGCAGGGCAGGGCTCACTTGGCTCTGGGCTTCTCCTCAAGCCGCGCTCTCTTCTCCTTCTGGCCAGGTTTCCTGGTAGGCTCTGTGCTTGGGGACTGTAGCTTCTTGGCTGATTTCTTGGCCTACGGCAGTCAGGGAAAGAGCACTGGAGGAGTGGGAAGAGGGCACTGCCCAGAACCCCAACCCTCCCTGCCACCCTCCACACTGCTGGAAGGTGCCGGGGCAGGATGGTGGGGGGTGAGGGGGGGACCCAGTGTCCGGTCTGTGCCTGGAAGTGGCTTCTCAGGTCCCGAGTGGATTGTGGGGTTCCTGGAGCCAGCAGAGGAGCACCCAGCGGAGGAGCAGCCCCACGGAGCGGAGGAGCACCCAGAGGAGAAGCAGCCCCTGCTCTCCTCCTGCCCAGCAGCCCTGGCTGTGGCAGGAATGCCTCCCACACCAGGAGTCTGGTCCCCCTTCTGTGACGAAGGGAGTGACACAGAGAAGACGGCGTTCTTCCTGCATTCCCCAAAGAAGGCAGGCCTGGCGCGATGGGCACCATCCTGTGGGGTCCAGGGTTCCAGGGGCCCAGTCTAGGACAGACTCTGGATTCAGACCATACTGCCTGAATCTCCAGGAGGGTAGAGGGGCAAGAGGGCCCAGAGCCCCACACGTGGTACAGGACAAGCCTGACAGTCGCCACCCTAGGAGGCCTCCTACCTGCTCCCATGCTCACCTGCCAGCTGCACACAATGGCAGCCAGAGGGCAACCGAGAGCACCTGAGTGAGGGCCCCGTCCTTCCCCAGTCCACTGCCCTCCATGGCTCCCACTTCCCTCAGGGTCAAAGCCCAAATCCTCCCTGCAGCCTACATGGCCCTGCACAGCCTGCCCCATCCTCTCCCCACCCTCCCCTTTACCCTCTCTCCCCGCTCCCTCTGCTCCAGCCGCAGGGGCCACCTCACTGTTGCTCTGGCAAGCCAGGCACTGTTCTCCGGGCCTTTACATGAGCTGTTTCTCCTGCCTAGAATGCTTCCCCTCCCAGGAGTTGTCACAGATCCCTTTCCTGCATTCAGAGCCTCACTTAAACCCAAACGCAAGCCTTGAGAGTCTACTCACACCTTCAAGGTCTAGCCTATTTAAAACAGAAACCATGGCCAGGTGCAGTGGCTCACACCTGTCATCCCAGCACTTTGGGAGGCCGAGGTGGGCAGATCACGAGGTTGGGAGTTTGAGACCAGCCTGGCCAACATGGGGAAAGCCTGTCTCTACTAAAAATATAAAAACTAGCTGGGCGTGGTGGCACATGCCTGCAATCCCAGCTACTTGGGAGGCTGAGGCAGGAGAATTGCTTGAACCAGGGAGGCAGAGGTTGAGGTGAGCCGAGATTGCACCACAGCACTCCAGCCTGGCAACAGAGCAGGACTCAAAAAAATAACAGAAGGCCGGGCATGGTGGCTCACGCCTGTAATCCAAGCACTTTGGAGGCCAAGGTGGGCGGATCACCTGAGGTCAGGAGTTCAAGAGCAGCCTGACCAAGAGGGTGAAACCCCGTCTTTCTTTTTTTGTTTGTTTTGTTTTGTTGAGAAAGAGTTTCACCCTTGTTACCCAGGCTGGAGTGCAATGGCGCGATCTCGGCTCACCGCAACCTCTGCCTCCTGGGTTCAGGCAATTCTCCTGCCTCAGCCTCCCGAGTAGCTGGGATTACAGGCACGTGCCACCATGCCCAGCTAATTTTTTGTATTTTTAGTAGAGACGGGGTTTCACCATGTTGACCAGGATGGTCTCGATCTCTTGACCTCGTGATCCACCCGCCTCGGCCTCCCAAAGTGCTGGGATTACAGG
>CM052668.1:3267868-3293499 GCA_028533165.1 Leontopithecus rosalia | reverse complement strand
GCCACCATGCCCAGCTAATTTTTTGTATTTTTAGTAGAGACGGGGTTTCACCATGTTGACCAGGATGGTCTCGATCTCTTGACCTCGTGATCCACCCGCCTCGGCCTCCCAAAGTGCTGGGATTACAGGGGTGAGCCACCATGCCTGGCCAAAACCCCGTCTTTAAAAAAAAAGAGAAAAAAAAAATAGAAACCCCATACCACACCTTGCCCTCCTCCTCAGCAGCACACACACCAGAACAGCACACACTACCCTCACATTGTCATCTGTATAGCTCCTGTCCTTGTTTTGAGACAGGGCTCTGTGGCACAGGCTGGAGTGCAGTGGACTGATCAGCGCTCACTGCAGCCTCCAACTCCTGGGCTCAAGCAATCCTCTCGCTCAGTCTCCTGAGTGCTGGGACTACAGGCACACACCACTATGCCTGGCTAATTGTTTTAAGGTTTGTATAGAGACGGGGTCTCTCTATCTTGCCCAGGCTGGTCTCGAACTGGGCTCAAGTAATCCTCTCACCTCAGTTACCCAAAGTACCAGGATAACACGCGTGAGCCACTGTGCCCAGCCCCCTCCCTCCTGTGAATGTTCCCTCCTGCAGAACAGGGGTCTCTGGGCCCATGAACTGCTTTCCTGATCTGTGTCCCACAACCTGGAACATGGTCTCATGCGCAGTAGGCATGCGCTCAATAAAGGTGTGGTGTGAAGGCAGGGAGTCCCGGCCGCCCTCCTGGGCTCACCTCTCTCTCCAGCTCGGCCTCAGGCTCAGAGTCGGATGAGGACGGGGGTCCTCGGCCCCGGCCCTTGCGTCCCCGCTTCTTGACGGGCTCATCGTCATCCCTGAGCTCGTCGCCGCTGCTGCCGCCGCTGCCCCGCTCAGCCTCCCCGCGCTCGGCCCGCTCACGCCTCCGCTCCTTCTCCTCCTTCTCCTGCTCCCGCAGCCGCCGCAGCTCCTCTTCCTGCTCACGCCGCCGCCGGGCCTCCAGCTCACGCCGCCGCGCCTCGTCCCGCCGCTTCCACTCACTGATGCGGTCAACCTCGTCGCTGTCACTGGGGACAGAAGGGGCCGCTGGGGACCTCTGTTTCTCAGGAGCCCACCCTGCCCCTCAGCTGATGGAGGAGCCACCAGAGGGGACCCGGCCCCGGCACCCACCTGTTGCTGCTGGAGCTGGACGGAGGCCGTTCAGGCTTCGGTTTCCGCCCTCGGAGTTTTGGGGGAGGCTTCTCAGCTGCAGAAAAAGGAGGGGTGACCTTCCCTCCCAGAGCTCCAAGTGACCAGGGGACTGCCTGGGTGTGCCCAGGCATGGGCCAGGCCAAGAGATGTGCGGGCCGCAGGGAGACACAACGCAAGCGCCAGGGCCCTACCTGGCTTCCTGCCCCTCGGAGGCTTCTTCACAGACACCTCCGAGTCGGAGGAGGAGGAGGAAGAGGAGGAGGAGGACGCTGACCGCGCTACTGCCACCGGCTCAGGCTTGGCCCTGTCCGAATCTGCCTTGGAGTCGGAGTCGGAGGCTGACGGCGCCTTCTGGGGAGAAGCAGGGACAGGCCTGAGCATGAAGAGCCCCTCTGGGAGAAGCGGGGCGCACCCGGCCAGAAGAGCTCCTGCACCCCGGCCGCCAGGCTCTGCAGGCCTCAGCTCACGACCCAGCTCCCAGCCCCGTCCGCCCACAAAACCCACCTCCACCCACGTGAAAACCCAGATCACAGGTGGCCCTGGGCACACGGGCAGCTGCTGGGCCTTTCACCTCCTCTTCCTCGTCGTGGAGTGGGGGTACTTTAGACCCCGGGTTCCAGCGGAAACATCTTTTCTTTGTGCAGAATCTTGTGTGGAGGCCACGCCAGACAAACTGCTCTGCTCTGCCACCTTCACCCCCAAGTACCCTGCCAAACACACACGCCACACACCACAACCACCACAACATACCAGACAACACACACAACACACAAACAACACACACCACACACCACAGGCAACACACAGACACAACACACAGACAAAACAACACACCACAGGCAACACACACACAACACACACACAGATACCACACAAAATACCAAATAACGCACAACACATACAACATAGCAGACAACACATACAACACGCAGACGAAACACCACACACCACAGGCAACACACACACACCCCATACCAGACAACACACACACAACACACAATATACCAGACACAACACACTACACACTACAGACAACACACACACCACACACCACAGGCAACACACACAACACACAACACACAGACGAAACACACACCACACCACAGGCAACACACACACAACATACCAGACACAACACGCAAATGAAACACACCACACCCCACAGGCAACACAGACACACCACACACCACATACCAGACAACACACACAACACACAATATACCAGACAACACAAAACACAACACACTATAGACAACACACACACCACATGCAACACAGACACACATACAACACAGACGAAACACCACACCACAGGCAACACATACAACATACAACATACCAAACACACACAACACACCAGACAACACAACACAGACGAAACACCACACCCCACAGGCAACACACACACACACACCACACAACATACGAGAACACACAACACACAGACGAAACACACACCACACACCATAGGCAACACACACACACCACATACCAGACAACACACACAACATACAACATGCCAGACAACACACAACACACAAATGAAACACACACCACAGGCAAAACACACACAACACAACATACCAGACAACACACCAGACAACACACACAACAGACGAAACACCACACACCACAGGAACACACACACAATATACCAGACAACACACAACACACAGACGAAACACACACACCACATACACCACAGGCAATATGCACACAACACACAACACAAAACATACCAGACAACACACACAACACAGACGAAACACACCAAACACCACAGGCAACACACACACAACACACACCATACATACCACACAACACACAGAAGAAACACACCACATACCACGCACAATACACACAACACACCATACGCAAACACAAATACCACACATTACATATAACACAAAAAACACAGACAACACACACTACAGACAACACACACCATATGCAAACACACACACACGCCCCACACGTTACGTATAACACACAAAACACAAACAAAACACAGACAACACATACAACACACACTACACACATGGATAACACACACCATACGCACACAAATACACTACACAGACAACATGCACCACACGTTATGTATAACACAAAAAAACACAGAACACACACACACTACACACAGACAACACATGCCATACACAGAGACAACACACCATACGCACACACAGGCACACCATACGCACACACACACACAACAAAGACACACCACAGACAATACACAACACATAAAACACATACACACCACACACAGACAACTCACACCACACACAAATACACAGACAACACAAACACAGACAACACAGCAAACATACCGAAACAACACACAGCAGACACTCACAAATAACACACCAGAGACACACCAGACACATAGACCACAGTCAACACATATACCACACACACCGTAAACACCACAGAAAAACACAACACAAAAAACACACATACCATACACACAGACCACACGCCAGATACAAACACCATATGCATACAGCAAAACAATACAATGCACACACAGACGGACACAAAGACACACATACTATGCACACAGGCACACACATGCACACACACAGCCACCACATATACACAGGAACACAGCACACATGGGCACAACACAGAAACACAGAAGGGAGGCACAGCATACAAACACACGTACACAGGCACCAAAACACAGGAACATGTGCATACACAACACAGGTACACAATCTCCACACACGTACATGATTGCAAACATGCATGCACGAGTACACACACACACACACACACGGATACTGTGCACATAAACAGAACACGTACACACACTACGCTCATACACACACCTGTCTCTCCCCCTCCCTCTCTGCTCTCACCCCCTCTCTCCCCCTTGGTCTCTCTCACTCTCATACAGACGCCTCAGAACTGCCCTACTCCCTTCCAGTGCTGACATCCCAGAATACCCCTCTGCAAATCGGACGGTGGGCTCCCGGGTGCAGTGCGGCCATAGCAAGGTGGGCCCCGGTGGGACTGGGCTGCACTTTTCACCGGTGCTCAGGGCAGACATGGTCCTCTGGGGTCCCCCGCGGCCCGGGTCCCATCCCATCAGAAAGGGCACACCACTGCCCGGGGGACAGTGCTGGAGACCACAGAGGTGCCCCACGAGTGAGCAGGGGAAACAGTCAAGTGCACATTACCTTTTTTTTCCGTCCCCCAAGGGGGCCCCTCCGAGGCACCCGGACCACTGCTTTCTTCTCAGGTGTGAAGTCCTGGGGGAGAAGTGAGCTGAACCAGCCCCATGGCGGCCAACGCCCTTCCCTGCCCTCCCAAGAGCTGACCGCTGGCCCACCTGGTCGCTGGTCTTCTCTGACTCAGATGAGCTTTCCGAATTCTCCTCTTCGGAGGGGGACACACTGGCCTGATCCAGGTCGCTGGAGGCCTTTCGGGCCCGTTTTGACACTGACATCTGCAAGGAGAACCTCCTGAATGTTCAGTGACGGGAAGGCCCGGCTCCTGGCAGGAAGCCCCCACCTGACGGCCCACCATCCACAATTGATGAGCTCTAGAACTCCCCTGGGGTGCCAAGAAGCCTGTGAGAACCTCATCAAAGCCAGGGCTCCTCAACCTTGGGGAAAGCAGCCACTCACAGAAAGACACACTCTTACAGGAGGTCTCTAGAGCCACCAGGCTCACAGAGACAGAAAGTAGGATGGGGGCACTAGGGGCTGCGGAGGCGGGTGGAGAGGGAGTGTTTCACTGAACGACATTTCAGCTTGGGAAGACAAAAAAGTTCTGGAGATAGGCTGGGCGCGGTGGCTCACACCTGTAATCCCAGCACTTTGGGAGGCCGAAGCAGGTGGATCATCTGAGGTCAGGAGTTCAAGACCAGCCTGGCCAAATTGGTGAAGCCCCATCTCTACTAAAAATGCAAAAATTAGCCAGGCCTGGTGGCGGGCACCTGTAATCCCAGCTACTCAGGAGGCTGAGACAGAGAACTGCCTGAACCCAGAAGGTGGAGGATGCAGTCAGCCCAGATCGCGCCACTGCACGCCAGCCTGGGTGACAGAGTGAGACTCCATCTCAAAAAAAAAAAAAGTTCTGGAGATGATGGGGGTGATGGTTGTACCACCTCGTGAATGTGCTTAATGCCGCTGAGCTGTGCACTTAAAAATGGCTAATTTAGGCCGGGCACAGTGGTTCATGCCTGTGATCCCAGCACTTTGGGAGGCCACGGAAGGCTGATCATTTGAGGTAAGGAGTTCGAGACCAGCCTGGGCAATAAGGTGAAACCTCATCCCTACCAAAAATACAGTGTGGTGGCAGGTGCCTGTAGTCCCAGCTGCTCTGGAGGCTGAGACAGGAGAATCACTTGAACCCGGAAGGCGGGGGTTTCACCGAACAGAGATCAAGCCACTGCACTCCAGCCTGGACAACAGAACAAGACTCTATCTCAAAAAAAAAAAAAATGCATTCACATCATAGACTGCTTCTCAGCCATCGAAATCTGCCTTTTAAAATAATATGGGCTGGGCTCAGTGGCTCACACCTGTAATTCCAGCACTTTGGGAGGCCAAAGTGGGCGGATCACCTGAGGTCAGGAGTTTAAGATCAACCTGACTGACATGGAGAAACCCCATCTCTACTAAAAATACAAAAATTAGCTGGGTGCAGTGGCACATGCCTGTAATCCCAGCTACTCGGGGAGGCTGAGTGGGGGGAATTGCTTGAACCCGGGAAGCGGAGGTTGTGGTGAGCCCAGGTCATGCCATTGCACTCTAGCCTGGGTAACAAGAGCAAAACTCCGTCTCCAAAAAAGAAAAAAAACAAAAAAACAGTATGGTCCCTTCAAAGGGGACTAATTTAAAAATAAAGAAGTAAGTCCAAGTGCAGTGGTTCATGCCTGTAATCCTAACAGATTGTGAGGTTGAGGCAGGCAGATCACTTGAGGTCAGGAGTTCGAGACCATCCTTGCCAACGTGGTGAAACCCCATCTCTCCTAAAGACACAAAAATGAGTTGCGTGTGGTGGGAGGCAGGAGAATTGCTTGAACCTGGGAGACAGAGGTTGCAGTGAGCCAAGATCACACCACTGCACTCCAGCCTGGGTGACAGAGTGAAACCCTGTCTCAATAAACAACAAACAAACACAGACCAGACACAGTGGCTCACACCTGTAATCCCAGCACTTTGGGAAGCCAAGGTGGGAGGATCACCTGAGCCCAGGAATTTGAAACCAGCCCAGGCAATATAGCAAGACCCCATCTCTAGACAAAACTTTTTTTTTCTTTTTGGAGACGAGTCTTCCTCTTGTCATCAGGCGCCAGGCTGGAGCGCAATGGCATGATCTCGGCTCACTGCAACCTCCGCCTCCCGGGTTCAAGCAGTTCTCCTGCCTCAGCCTCCCAAGTAGCTGGGACTACAGGCGCGTACCACCACCCAGCTAATTTTTGTATTTATTATTTTGTTTAAATTTTTTTCTTTTGAGACAGAGTTTCGCTCGTTACCCAGACTGGAGTGCAATGGCACGATCTCGGCTCACTGCAACTTCCGCCTCCTGGGTTCAGGCAATTCTCCTGCCTCACCCTCCTGAGTAGCTGGGATTACAGGCCCAGCTAATTTTTTGTATTTTTAGTAGAGACGGGGTTTCACCATGTTGACCAGGATGGTCTCCATCTCTTGACCTCATGATCCACCCTCCTCGGCCTCCCAAAGTGCTGGGATTACAGGCTTGAGCCACCGCGCCCGGCTAATTTTTGTATTTTTAATAGAGATGGGGTTTCACCATGTTGGCCAGGATGGTCTGGATCTCTTGACCTCGTGATCCGCCCGCCTCGGCCTCCCAAAGTGCTGGGACTACAGGCGTGAGCCACCGCGCCCAGCGACAAAACTATTTTTTAGAAATATTTTTCTGTATTTTTCTCTATTAAAAATAAATAATTACCTAGATGTAGCAGTGACCGCCTTAGTCGCAGCTACGGGGGAGGCTGAAGGAGGAGGATCACTTGAGTCCAGGCATTGGAGGCTACAGTGGGCTACGACTGCACCACTGCACACCAGCCTGGGCAACACAGCAAGATCCCGTCCCAGAAATAAAATAAAACGAAACCATACGTAATGACAAGGAAATACAGTATTAGGTAAAAAAGAAACCAAACACATATTATGTGGTATACTGCCAATTCTGTACCCTACACACACACACGCACACACACACACACATGCACACGCGCGCACACACACACACATGCACACGCACACGCACACACATGCGCACGCACACACACACACGCACACACACACGCACGCACACACACACACGCACACACACACGCACACATGCACACGCACACACGCACACGCACACGCGCACACGCACACGCGCACGCACACACGCACGCACACACACACGCACGCACACACGCACACGCACACACGCACACACACACACGCACGCACACACACACACGCACACGCGCACACACACGCGCGCACACACACACACACACACGGAAATGACCTTTGCTTGGCTCTGAAACTCCTCGTACACTACAGTGTTTTTCTAGCTTCCCCATGTCTTTTCTATTTTCCAAGGTACCTACTGTAAACATGGTTTATCAGTTAAGAATCAAAAGCAAACGTTATTTCAAAAAATAATACAAACTACACCTTACTCTAGCCAAAGAATTTGCTGCTGGAATCTGTTCCTTTCTTTCTGCACCCAAATAGTTAGAAGTAGGCTGGGCGTGGTGGCTCAAGCCTGTAATCCCAACACTTTGGGACACCAGGCGGGTGGATCACCTGAGTCGGGAGTTTGATAACAGCCTGACCAACAAGGAGAAACCCTGTCTCTACTAAAAGTACCAAAAAATTAGGCGGGTGTAGTGGCGGGGAGCCTGTAAACCCAGCAACTAGGGAAGCAGAGGGAGGAGAATGGCTTGAACCCAGGAGGCAGTTTGCAGTGAGCTGAGATAGTGCCACTACACTGCATCCTGGCAACAGAGGGAGACTCCATCTCAAAAGGACAAACAAAAAAAAAAAGGGCGGGGGAGCGGGGAAGGGATAGCCTGGGGAGAAATGCCAAATGTGGGAGAAGGGGAAGAAGGCAGCAAAACACACCGCCATGTGTGTACCTATACAACTATCTTGCATGTTCTGCACATGTACCCCAAAACCTAAAATGCAAAAAAAAAAAAAAAAAAGAAAAAAGAAGTTGCAGCTGGAATCCTGTCCTTTCTTTCTGCACCTATTAGTAGTGGTCAAAAGGCAGAAGAGATTATATACCAGGAGAATGGAAAACACACATCCACACAAAAACTGGTACAGAAGTACTCAAACAGCCTGATCTATAATAGCCCAAAAGTGGAAACCACCCAATTTGGCCACAGACACAGGGGTCACCACACCGAGTCCCCTCCACACACTGCAATCTGACCCAGCCAGGGAAAGGAATGGAGCCGGCCCAGCTGCAGCACCGATGCACCTGAGGACCTCACGCTCAGTGAGGGAAGGCAGGCGCAAAGGCCAGGCAGTGTGTGATCCCATCTCTATGAAATGTCCAGGACAGGCCCCTCCACAGAGGCAGGAAGGGGTGCGTGGGTGCCAGGGGCCAGAGGAGGGGCTGCAGGGCAACAGCTGATAGCGACCAGGTTTCTTTTGGGGGTGAAGGAAATCTCCTGGAATAATGGTAATGATTGCACAATTCCGTGAACACACTGAAAACCACTGGATTGCATACTTAGGAAGGAAAAAATCTCATGGTGTGTGGATTAGAACTCAATTTTTCTAAAATGCATACTGAAAAACAATTACATTAAAGAAAGGTGCTGGGTGCCATGGCTCACACCTATAATCCCAGCACTTTGGGAGGGATTACACCCCCATCCATCTTTTGGCAGGTGGATCACCTAAGGTCAAGGGTTTGAGACCAGCCTGGCCAACATGGTGAAACCCGTCTCTACTAAAAATACAAAACTGGCCAGGCATGATGGCACACGCCTGTAATCCCAGCTACTCGGGAGGCTGACGCAGAATGACTTAAACCCAGGAGGCAAAGGCTGAAGTAAGCTGAGATCATGCTACTGCACTCCAGCCTGGTGACACAGTGAGACTCCTCAAAAACAAAACAATTAGCCAGGTGTGGCGGCGGTTGCCGGTAATCCCAGCTACTGGGGAGGCTCAGGCAAGATAATTGCTTGAACCTGGGTGTCGGAGGTTGCAGTGAGCCAAGATGGTACCACTACACACCAGACTGGGTGACAGAGTGAAAGGCGGATGGGGGCGCAGTGGCTCACACCTATAATGCCAGCACTTTGGGAGGCCAAGGCAGGTGGATCACCTGAGGTCAGGAGTTCAAGACCAACTTGGCCAACATGGTGAAACTCCACCTCTACTAAAAATACAGAACTTAATCAGGCGTGGTGGCGGGTGCCTATAATCCTACCTACTAGGGAGGCGGAGGCAGGAGAATCACTTGAACCCTCGAAACAGAGGTTGCAGTAAGCCAAGATCGCACCACTACATTCCAGCCTGGGTGAGAGTTAGACCTTGTCTCAAAAAGAAAAAGGGCAGGAGAGGGAGAGCAGGCTGCCAGGCGGGCATCAGAGCGAGGGGAGGAAGGGCCAGCCCGCCACGGTCCTCCCCTACCTTTAGCGCCAGCGTCTTCCTCTTCAGGCCACTGTTGTCGCTGCTCTTGTCTGAGTCTGAGTCGCTCTCCATCCTGTCGCTGGCAGCCGTGGCAGTCACCGTTGTGACAGCCATGACCCCCCGGTCCTCGTCGTCCTCATCAGCGTCACTGCCGCCGGCGGGGTTGGCCTCGGGGGCCTCGCTGTCAGAGGAGCTCACCGGCTGTGGGAGTCGGGGCAGAGACCACGCGTCACCACCCATCTTGAGTGGATTCCCCCATCAGGACCGTGACCCAGAGGACACAAACCACACCCAAGACCCCGAACGTCAAGGTGCAGTCTCCTGGCTTTACGAATGGGGAAACTGAGGCCCAGAAAGGCCGAAAAATGAAGGCAGGAGAGTGAGATGGATTCGAGTACGGTGGGCACTGGGTTCGGGCCACAGGCTTCAGGGTTAAACCTGGGGCAAGTGACTTCAACCTCTCTGTGCCTCAGTGACACATCCCGGCAATGGGGATGGCTGTTTTGACCTCAGAGGCCTGTGACCAGGAAGATGTGGAAGTGGAGGTAGAGCACCTAGGGCGGCGCCCAGACCACGGCAAGAGGTCAAGAAATGCTTGCCGCCGGGCGCGGTGGCTCACGCCTGTCATCCCAGCACTTTGGGAGGCCGCAGCAGGCGGATCACCTGAGGACAGGAGTTCGAGACCAGCCTGGCCAACTTGCTGGTTGGCAGTAGTAGCAAAACTTGCTCTCTACTAAAAATACAAAAATTAGCTGGGTGTGGTGGTGCGCGCCTGTAGTCCCAGCTACTCAGGAGGCTGAGCCAGAAGAATCACTTGAACCTGGAAGGTGGAGGTTGCAGTGGGCTGAGATGGTGCCACTGCACTCCAGCTTGGGCGACAAGTAAGACTCTGTCTCAAAAAAGAAGAAAAAATACATGAAACAAAAAAGCCGCATTCTCCTGGTGTGATGACCAAGATGGCATGTGACAGACAGGCTGCAGTGGGCACACATGGTGGCCAGGAGACAGCAAGGCGGAGAAGATGAGGGTGTGAGAACAGGTGAGAGGCCAAGAAGGATAGGCAGAGTGAGGCCTACGTTTGTGCCCGGGTGTTGCAGCTGGGCCAGAGGGAGCAGGGAGGACAGGGTACAGGCCACGCCAGTGCAAGCAGTGATGCAGGGACAGAACGGAATTGGGGGCTGAGGAATGTGGGCGTCAGCGCTGGTCAGGAGGAGGGCCAGGAGGAGGGAACCACAGGAGGGAACCGCGGCCCTTCCTCAGTTTCCCAGCTGCCTCCCGGCTCAGCGTGTTCCTCCCTGGCCAGCAGCCCATAGCAGGCACACCCCATCTTCCGCACATAGATGCAGGCTAACGGTCCCCAGTCGGCACACCGGGAAAATGAAAACCGGGCGTGACGGCGCCCTCGCTGCTCGGCCGTGAGCACGTTCTGTCTCCCTTGTGTCGTCGTGGCCCGTGGCACAGCGACAGGGCCCTGTCTAATTTTTGACAAGATTAAAAAGGTAAGACTAAGTAGGTCAGGCCCCAAACGGAGAACGCTGAGAGTAACAAGGCTCTCGAGGTGAGTCTCCACCACGCCTCTCCCAGAGTCTTCAGGGGAGGGTTCGCACACCTGGGGTTTCTCTTTGGAGCATCCCAGGGAAGGAGGGAAGGGCTAGGGGTAGGGAGAAGCGGCTCAGAGAGGAGAAGACCCAGGCTTCTTCCTGGTGGCCCCCTCCACCCAGCCCCACCCCTGATGCCCCAGAATCTTACGCAGGACGAGCTAGTGAGTTCCGGTAACCTAGGAGCCACGGCCAGCTGTGGGACTATCAATGCCCCATGTAACCGCTGGGAGTGACCAGCCCAATTTTGCAGACGAGGAAAAAGGCAGAGAGAGGTTCGCTAACAGCTCAGGATCACACAGTGAGTAACTGCAGCCCAGAGATGCAAGCACGGTCGGCCTTGGCACGCAGCCTGGACCACAGCCGCTCCTCATTAAAAAGGCTTCTCTGGCTGGGCGAAGTGGCTCACACCCTTAATCCCAGCACTTTGGAAGGTTGACGCAGGCAGATCACAAGGTTAGGAGTTTGAGACCAGCCTGGCCAGCATAGAGAAACCCCATTTCTACTAAAAAATACAACACTTAGCTGAGCGTGGTGGCACACGCCTGTAGTCCCAGCTCCTCGGGAGGCAGAGGTTGCAGTGAACCAAGATCGCACCATTGCACTCCAGCCTGGGCAACAGAGCAAGAGTCCGCCTCCAGAAAAACCAAAGACAAAAAAACAAACCCCTCCTTGCTTTTGACCAACTGTGACCCACTCTGTGCCTCTGCAGCCCCATCAGGCAGTTGGGAAAACTGCGCATGTCCCACAGGTGGGGAAACTGAGTCTCTGGGAGGGAAGTGACTTACCCTACATTGTGCATTTGGATAAAGCCAGGACCCCTGGGTGTCCTGGGGTCGAACTGCCTTACAGCAAAGGTTTTAGGAAATCTAACCCACACCAAGAGGTCCAGAGGACACGAATGCTGGAGGTACAGAGAAGAACCCAGCAATGAAAGGCCATAGCCAGCCAACTTCCAGTCCCCCTGGCTGAGAAAGTGAGGGGAACAGCTCATTTCTCTCGCTGTCTCTTCGGGGATAAGGGCAGGAGGGTGACTAAATTGGAAAAGGGAAGATCAAATCCAGCTCTGCCTCCCTGTTCCCAAGTATCCCCTCCACCATTCCCCAGAGCGCTTCCCAAGTGTCAATGCGCATCTTCTCACTGGATTCTCCCAGGAGCCCACTGAGAGGCCAGCACTACCAAATCCTCAAGATGAGGAAACCGAGGGCCAGGCACAGTGGCTCACGCCTGTAATCCCAGCACTTCGAGAGGCCGAGGCAGGAGGATCACCTGAGGTCAGGAGTTCGAGACCAGCCTGGCCAACATGGTGAAACCCCGTCTCTACTAAAAATACAGAAAATTAGCTGGGCACGGTGGCGTGTGCCTGTAATCCCAGAGGCTGAGGCAGGAGAACTGCCTGAACCCAGGAGGCGGAGGTTGCGGTGAGCCGAGATCGCGCCATTGCACTCCAGCCGGGGTAACAAGAGCGAAACTCCGTCTCAAAAAAAAAAAAGAAGAAGAAAGGGGGGACATCTGAGGGGGGACAGCGCAATGGTCAAGATTCCCAGTGAGCACGGGCACAGCCAGGACTGGCTCCCAGCCCACCTGCCCATACAGCTGGCTCTTGGTCTCAGCTCTCACTTCTTTTTTTTTTTTTTGACATGGAGTTTCACTTGTTGCCCAGGCTGGAGTACAATGGCGCAATCTCAGCTCACTGCAACGTCTGTCTCCCAGGTTCAAGTGATTCTCCTGTCTCAGTCTCCCAAGTAGCTGGGATTACAGCTGCCCACCACCACACCTGGCTAATTTTTGTTTTGTAGAGACCAGGTTTCACTGTGCTGGCCAGGCTCGTCTCGAACTCCTGACCTCAGGTGATCCACCCTCCTTGGCTTCCCAAAGTGCTAGGATTATAGCGTGAGACCAGCTAGCTTTTGTAGTTTTGGTAGAGACAGGGTTTCGCCATCTTGACCAGGCTGGTCTCGAACTCCTGACCTGAAGTGATCTGCCCCAACTTGGCCTCCCACAGTGCTGAGGTTATAGGCATGAGCCACCATGATCCGCCCATCTGAGCTTGAGTCTCATTCTGCTCAGTCAATGGAACAAATACCTCCCACCTGGGCCACTCTCAAGATTACCTGAGGACGAAAAGGCAATGCCACTGGAACCAGGCCAGGCTACCATTTTTCAGCTACTGGCTTCTCGAGGGGATGGGACCCAGGCCTTCCAGTCCACTCTCGGTGGCATTACTAGTGGCACTAAGGCTGCTAAAAGAATGAGCCTGTATGCAGAGAAATGGTAAAAAGGAATTTGAAGAAAAAACAAAAAGAAAGAGAAAAGAATGAGCCTTGGCCAGGCGCAGCTCCTCACGCCTGTTATCCCAGCACTTGGGGAAGTCGAGGCGGGCAGATCACCTGAGGTAGGGAGTTCGAGATCAGCCTAACCAACATGGAGAAATCCCATCTCTACTAAAAATACAAAAACTAGCTGGGGGTGGTGGCACATGATTGTAATCCCAGCTACTCGGGAGGCTGAGGCAGGACAACCGCTTGAACTCAAGAGGCGGAGGATGCGGTGAGCCGAGATCGCACCATTGCACTCCAGACTGGGCAACAAGAGAAAAACTCCAGCTTAAAAGAAAAAAGGCGAGGCGCGGTGGCTCATGCCTGTAATCCCAGCACTTTGTAAAGCCGAGGCAGGTGGATCACAAGGTCAGGAGTTCAAGACTCAGCCTGGCCAAGACGGTGAAACCGTCTCTATCTTTCCTAAAAATACAAAAATTAGCCAGGTATGGTGCCTCACAAAGTAATCCTAGCACTTTGGGAGCCCAAGGCAAGTGGATCACGAGGTCAGGAGGTCGAGACCTTCCTGGCTAACATGGTGAAACTCCATCTCCACTAAAAATACAAAAAATTAGCCGGGCATGGGGTTATGTGCCTGTAGTCCCAGCTACTCAGGAGGCTGAGGCAGGAGACTCGCTCGAAGCCGGGAGACAGAGGTTGCAATGAGCCAAGATTGCACCACTGTACTCCAGCCTGGGTAACAGAGCAAGATTCCATCTCAAAGAAAAAACAACAAAAATTAGCTGGGCGTGGTGGCACACACCTGTAGCCTCAGCTACTCAGGAAGCTAAGGAGGGAGGATCACTTGAGCCTGGAAGGTTGAGACTGCAGTGAGCCACGATTGCCTGGGTGAGAGTCATACCCTGTCTCAAAACAAAAAAGAAACTACTCAGATTCCCATAAAGCTGTGCTTCTAAAAGCTGGCATGCATACTGGCTACATCAGAAGCATCCAGAACAGGCCTGGCCCGGTGGCTCAGGCCTGTAATCCCAGCACACTGGCCAAGGTGGGTGGATCACGGGAGGTCAGGAGGTCAAGACCAGTCTGGCCGACATGGTGAAAACCCCGTCTCTACAAAAATACAAAAATTAGCCGGGTGTGGTGGTTGGCAGCTGTAATCCTAGCTACTTAGGGGGCTGAACCAGAAGAACTGCTTGAACCAGGGAGGCAGAGGTTGCAGTGCGCCAAGATCATACCTCCGCACTCCATTGTGGGTGACAGAGCGAGAGACTGTGTTTCAAAAAAAAAAAAAAGGGTCGAGCGTGGTGGCTCACGTCTGTAATCTCAGCACTTAGGGAGGCTGAGGTGGATGAATCACGAGGTCAGGAGTTCGAGACCAGCCTGGCCAACATGGTAAAACCTTGACTCTACGAAAAATACAAAAAAAAATTAGCTGGGCGTGGTGGTAGGTGTCTATAATCCCAGCACCTCAGGAGGCTGAGGAAGGCGAACTGCTTGAACCCGGAAAGTGGAGGTTGCAGTGAGCCAGGATCAGGCTCCATCTCAAAAAAAAAAAAAAAAAAAAAAAAAAAAGAAGAAAAAAAACATAAGCATCCAGGACAAAATTTGGCAAGTAAAACTTCCAGGCTCCCATCCTACATGATTAAAACCTACGCCTCTAGAAGAATGGCCCAGGAATCTGCATCTTTCTTTTTTTTTCTTTTTGTGAGACAGTCTTGATCTCCCTGGTTCAAGCAATTCTCCTGGCTCAGTCTCCCACGTAGCTAGGGTTACAGGCGTGCGCCACCACGTCTGGCTAATTTTTGTATTTTTAGGACAGACAGGGTTTCACCATCTTGTCCAGGCTGGTCTTTGACTCCTGACTTCATGATCCACCCACCTCAGCCTCCCAAAGTGCTGGGATTACAGGCCTGAGCCACCATGCGCCATAAACACACACTGTATTTGGAAGCATAGATGGGCTAGAGAAGCTGAGAGAGGCAGTGGCCTCAGTTAAAGCTGCTTCTCATCTTGGGGGATCTGTGAAGGGCTTGTTTAATTTCATTGCCTGAGGACAGGCCTCTCTACAGAGCTTAGCAAGCTGCAGGTGTCCAATAAATATTAAATGGTGTGATGATTCACCAGGAGGTAGTGAGCTCAGAACAGAACCAAAGAGAACCTGACCTGGGGCCAGGAAAAGATCCAGTGAAACTCAACTACCTTGAAGGATTTCCGACCTACCCATCCAGGCTGGGGACAGGCACGGCCTGGGGAAAGATGGCAAGTGTCAAAACCAGGGAAGCCTCAGTCTCCTAGACACACCATGGGTGTCAGCGTAAAATACAGCAACGCGCAACATCAGCGAGCCCCCGCCCCCTGAGAAGGGGCTGCCGGATCCTCAGCGCTCAAAAGACATCTGTTGAATGAATCCTCAGTTCTGGACCATGAGCTCCCAGAAGGCAAGGACTGTGCCTGACTCATCCCGTGTTCCTGGTCCCCAGCATAGCACCTGCGCATGGCAGGTGTCAACACCGAAGCGTCTGCAGATCCGGGAGCAAATGCTCACAAGTGCCACCCAGCCCAAGGACGAAGGAGAGGCACAGACAGGCCGCCTCAAGACCCCAGGTTCGCAAGCAGGACCAGGCACCACAGAGACTCCATCCTCCACTTGCAAAGGCCAACTGCTGGGCCCCTCCTGCCTTCCTTGGCTCAGACCACCTCGGGTGTCCTTTTGCTCCCCAGCGGCCAAGCTTTCCCTAGCCTGTGGTCAGTTCCCTGGGCCTCCTCACCAACTTCATGTGCACCCCTGCTAAGCCTAGGCTACCCCCGGCCCCCAGCCTCTCACAGAAACCTCAAAAGCAGTGTGGCTAAAGCAGAGGAAAGAACCCCAGCTCAGTTTCCCCACTCCCCATCTCACCCCAAAATACTCAGAGGAAGGCACCTTTCTCCCATCCTTCCATGGCCTTTTAGCAATTTGGCTTCCACTTTTCTCAATTTCTTCCTTTCCCTGAATATTGCCAGACACCCATTTGCCAGCGAGATGTCATCTGATTCTCGGTGTCTTTTTCCACTTGACTGAGAACTCTCACTTCTATAAACTACGGCCTTTTTCACTCCTCTAAAATCTGCAGTAACAGTGAAAGAGGGGGGTGTTCTCAAAGAAAAAATGTCTTTTCCTAAGAAAATAAAAGATTTATGAGCACTATGACAACACTCTGTTAGAAACTTGGACTGGCTGGGCACAGTGGCTCATCCCTATAATCCCAACACCGTGGGAGGCCGAGGCAGGCAGATCACTTGAGGTCAGGAGTTCAAGACCAGCCTGGCCAACATGGTGAAACCACGTCGCTACTAAAAATACAAAAAGCCAGGTGGGCTGGGCGCAGTGGCTCACGCCTGTAATCCCAGCACTTTGGGAGGCCGAGGCGGGTGGATCACGAGGTCAAGAGATCGAGACCATCCTGGTCAACATGGTGAAACCCCATCTCTACTAAAAATACAAAAAATTAGCTGGGCGTGGTGGCGCGCGCCTGTAATCCCAGCTACTCAGGAGGCTGAGGCAGGAGAATTGCCTGAACCCAGGAGGTGGAGGTTGCGGTGAGCCTAGATTGCGCCATTGCACTCCAGCCTGGGTAACAAGAGCAAAACTCTGTCTTGGGGGAAAAAAAAAAAAGAGTAGCCAGGTGTGGTGGTAGGCACCTGTAATCCCAGCTACTCGGGAGGCTGAGGCAGGAGAATTGCTTGGACCTGGGAGGCAGAGGCTGCAGGGAGCTGAGATCGCGCCATTGCACTGCAGCCTGGGTGACAAAGCAAGACTCCGTCTCAAAAAAAAAAAAAAAAGTAATCTGGGCTGATTCTAGAGCAGGGGTTATCACCAGGGCTGACTGCGCCCCCTCCACCCAGGGTACATTGCGCAATGTCTGGGGACACCTGTCGTCATGAATGGAGTGGGGACACTGCTCAGCACCTCCCGGGCCCAGAACGCCCCACCACAGGGAACGATCAAGCGCAGATGTCCATAGTGCCCGGGGGAGAGCCCCTGACCTGGCAGCCTCTCTTCCCTCAGAAGCCCCCTTCAGGCTGGCGCTCCACGCTGGGTACTCACCGCAGGGGCGCTGTAGCTGGCGTGCGGGTTGTTCTGTATCTCCCACAGCCCTTCATTGAAGCCTTTCCTCTTGTTGGGTTTCCCGTACTTGTCTTTACATTTGTCATAGGGGAACAGGTCCTTGGGTCCCAGGAAGGCTCTGGAAAAGGGAGTCAGGGGCCAGTCCCAGGTGAGTGAGGCCACCCCGGGAGGCACTAGAGGAGAAAACCAAGCCCCAGCAGCGGACACTTACGTTTCGTGTGTGCCAAAGAAAAAGATGGGGTACTTGTTGGGTGGGGGCTTCACGGCGCCGTCGGCGATGTCATCAATCTGCAGTGAGAGGCCAGTCAGGGGGTGGCTTTACCCAATGACCCAGGAGATCACCAAGAAACAAGCCACAGGGCTTGGGGCAAAGCACATGGGAGGAGGGGAGCCTTCAACCCAGGAAGCAGCAGCCCCTTCCCAATAGGAAGCTACATTCTTCTGTGCACCCACCCTGCAAAGCTGTACTCCACCCAGAGAGATCTCCCCCCACCCCAGGGAGAGAGCTGGCCCCAGGGCAGGTGGTCCACCTGAGCAAAGTCAGATCCGGCCCTCTGAAGCTACCAGGGGGAGGGGCCAGGTTCAGCATCTATGGACTCCCAGGACCTTCCCTGGGGTCCCCTCCCGCAAAGAGGGGCTTGCGGGCGGTCCCCCAAAGGATGCAGCTGGCAGCTCCAAGGATGCAGAGGGTGGGGGGTGGGCTGCAAGAGCCGGCCTTGAGCATCCAGGAAGTCCCACCCTCTCCCTGCAGGCCCATGGGCTACAGCAGCTGTCAGTCACCTCCCCACAGGAGGCTAGCAGCCCCTTCACTTCCAATCAGGTGCTTGGAGGGCCGGCTGGAGAAGCGGGGACAGGGGAGAGAAAAGCGAGTGGTCTGGGAAGAGGAGAGCTGGGAAAGGGAGCAAGTCCCTGTGAAGTTGCATTGCTCTGGTCTCTCCCAACAAGTCAGCGCCAGCACATCAGGCTGGAGGGGCTTCTCCAGTCGCAATGCATTCCTTCCCCATCCATGCATCCAGCTTCTGGGGGCCCCTGATCCTCCCTGCCCCACTCACCCAGCTTTCTTCTCGCTCAGGTCTCCTCTGAGCTACTTTCTCAGAGTCCCTGGCCCCTGGGCTCGGCCATGGGCAGCCAGCCCCAGCATCCGTCTCCCGCCAGAAGCACCCCAAACTGTCTGCCAGAGGACCAGCCCGGGATGCCTCCCAGGGATGCTGCTTCTCCTGCCTCAACCAGGACCCACCCACAGTCCACCCATCCTAGCGGCAGCGCCAGCTTCGGACCTGGGATGATTCTCGTCCTGGGCACCGTGTGGCCTTCCCCTCCATGACCCCTCCCTGCTGCCCCAGCTTTCCACCCCGTGCCAAATTCCTCACTCCTATCGGGCAGATTCCACCAACCTCAGTCTTGGGAGACTTATCCCCGAGACCTGGAGATGACAGTAGCCTGGGGTCCCTGCCCCCTTCTCAGGGCCTGGAACTCACCCACCGCATATCTGGACCTCCCAGACATGGGACATCCTTCAGGCCAGGTTACCTGGAACCATCCAGGTCCTCAGGACCCCAGCTTCCTCTAAAGGGGCACCCAAGGTCCCCTCAGCCAGCCCCTTCCCTCAGATGTGCTCCCCTCCCTGGGCCCAGGGCTGTCTCCATTTCAAGCATTGGGGTTGGACCACCCCACCCTAAAGTCTCCCCAAAACCAGCTTCTATGTCCTCCCCCCGACAGGGGGCCAGTCCCCAGGGTCCCCCAACAGGCCCAACGCCAACTTCATTCTAAGGTCCGGTTACCCGAGCCACAGTGAACCTGTGAACAGACCCCAGCCCCACTCCCCGACACACAGTCCCTCACTCAGGGGTCCCAGCTTCCTTTGGCCTTGACCCTTAACCTTCCCACATGGCTGCATCCACCAACTCTGGACCCCTAGCACATGGCTGTCAGCCCCCCAGCCTCTCAAAACTGGGCTTCTCCACAAGGGAGTGCTTCAGCCTGGGGACACCCTCCCATCACATTTCACCACTGGCCTCAAATCTCAAGTTCCCCAGTTCTGCTCAAACTTGAACCTTGAGCCCTCAGGCCTAGGACCCCTAGACCCTCAGGCGAGAGTCCCTCAGGTCCCAGACCCTCCCAGACACCCTGGGCGTGACTCTTCGAGGCCCTGGTGCCCCGGACACCCCCAGAAACACAAGGCATGGCACCCTCTGGCCCAGGACACCCCCAGACCCCCAGAGGGCAGCTCCCTCAGGCCCAGGACCCCCGGAGGAGAGTTTCTCAAGCCCCAGACACCCCTAGATCCCCAGAGCACAGCTTCTTCTGGCCCAGCATCCCCAGACCATTGGCGTGCAGCTCCTTCAGGCCTCGGACACCCCCAAACCTCCAAGATGTGGCAACCTCAGGCCCCGGACACCCCCCAGATCCCCAAGGCATGCCTCCCTCAGGTCCAAAACCCCCATTCCCCCAGAGCAAGAATTTCTCAGGCCTCAGACACCCCCAGATCCCCAGGGCACAGCTTCCTTGGGCCCAGGATCCCAAGACCGTTGGTGGACAGTTTCTTCAGGCCCCTGATACCCCCAAACCCCCATATCCCCAGGGCGCAGTCCTTCAGGTCTAGGACACCCCCAGACTCCCAGGACGCGGCTCCCTGAGTCCCAAAACTCCCATTCTCCAAGGGCGAGAGTCTCTCAGGCCCCAGACATCCTCAGAACCCCTAAGCACGGACCCCTGAGGCACAAGGGCCCCAGACCCCGGGGTGCGGCTCCTGCAGGCCTCGGACACCCCCAGAACCCCAGGACGCAGCTCCCTGAGGCCCAGGACACCCAGACCCCGGGGTGCGGCTCCTGCAGGCCCCGGACAGCCCAGACCCCCAGAGCCCGTCTCCTGCAGGCTCCGGACACCCCAAGGCCCCAAAGACGTGGCTCCGTGCAACCTAGAACCCCCCCAGACGCCCAGGGCGCCGCTCCGGCAGGCCCCGAACACCCCCAGCCCCACAAAGGGCGGTTCCTGCAGGCCCTGGACACCCCCAGACTCCCAGGGCGCGGCTCCTGCAGGCTCCGGACACCCCCAGACTCCCAGGGCCCGGCTCCCTGAGGCCCAGGATCCCCCAGACCCCTGGGGCGCGGTCCCTGCAGGCCCCGGACACCCCAGGCCCCCCAGACCCCCGAGGCACGGCTCCTTGAGGAGCCAGACGTCCGCTGTCCCCCGGTGCGCGCCTGCCTCCGGCCCGGGGCCTCCGCGGCCCCTCCGCTGCCCCACCCCCCCCACCGGCCCCGTCTTCCGCGCGACCTCACCCGGGCTGGCCAGTGCGGGTAGCCCTTCATCTTAGCGAACACCAAGTCCCCGGGCTTGAAGGCGTGTGGCATGCTGACGGCGGGAGGCCCAGGCCGCGAGAAGCGGCGGCAGCGGCAGTAGCGGCTGTGGCGGCGTCGGCGGCGGCGGCAGAGAAGGCGAAGCCGGGGGCGGGAGACGGACGCCGAGGGGGCGGGGGCGGCCGCCTGGGCAGCCGGCCGGCACGCGCTTATTGGGCTTTGCGCCACCGGAAGTTCAGCCCTCCGGCCGTCACGCGCCGACAAAGCCGTCGTTCAGGACCACGTGCGGGGGACAGAGAAGCGCGGCGACCAATGAGAACAAGGGTTGCAGCAGAACAGTTAACGGGATTGGATAACGGGCAGACCCAAGGGGCGTAACCCAGAGACCTAATGGGAGGTTATGGGAGGTGAAAGGGAAAATGTGGGAGGAGACAAACAGAGGCGCTAAAGAAGTGAAGGGGTGGAGCTTAAGGGAGAGAGGCGGGACATAAACCTCCACAAGAGAAGGGGATATCAGTGGGGCAGAACATTGGACACCTTAGATAAAGAAGGCCAATCAGTCAACGCAGGGGGCGGGTCATTGACAGCTTAACTCCCTCAGGAGGAGGGGCTTAAAGGAGAGCGGCAAGCCGTTGGATACCAAGAGAAGCGCCTCAAGGTAGGAAGCAGGCATTGGCCATTACAAGAGGCGGGACTTCAGCAGGGCGTCGGCCATTGGCTATCGAAAGAGGAGCGATACAACATGAAACAGGGATGGGCCATTGCCAGCTCGAGGGGGCGGGGCTTAGAGGAAGGGGCAGGCCCCGGGGGAACTCTTAGGATAAACAGACACGAAATGCACAGAATAGTTATTTCTTCACTTAGTGAAAACTTACTGAGTACCTACTATATGCCAGGGCCACAAAACACCCCACAGACATATTCAGTCATTCAAGAAAAATGTACTGAATACCGTGTGACCAAGTTACTTGTTACTTGATTGCCCTGGGCTTCAGTCTCTGCACCTGGAAAATGGGGCCCATAATGGTACTGATCCTTTAAGATCTGATAGGACTGTAAGGAGTCGGCACCAAACTGAGCCCGGCAATAGGAAATACAGGAAGCGTTAGAAGCTGTAACTCGAGGGCAAGGTGGCTGACGCCTGTAATCCCAGCACTTTGGGAGATTGAGGCGGGTGGATCACGAGGTCAGGAGTTCGAGACTAGTCCGGCCAACATGGTGAAACACGCCCCCCCCCGAAAAAATACAAAAATTAGCCGGGCGTGGTGGTGGGCGCCTATAGTCCTAGCTACTAGGGAGGCTGAGTCAGGAGAATTGCTTGAACCTGGGAGGCGTAGGTTGCAGTGAGCCTAGATTGCACCACGGCATTCCAGCCTGGGTGACAGCGCAAGACTCCCTCTCAAAAAACAAACAAGCAAAGCAAACAAAAACCTGGCTGATTCTGGGATGACTGTGTGTGTGAGTGGGGGAAAGCAGATAAAGCTGGAAGGGTCCATGGACGACCTATCATAATGCCTTACAAACATAAATGAGAAGATTGGATTTTATTTTAACTTATGAGAAACTATTGGGGAAATCTGATTAGAAAGTACAAAGAGAGTACTTTAGTCTCAAAAAACATCCCTATTGGGTAAAATATGGCTCAACAAAACGAATTATTATTATTATTTTTTTTTTTTTTGAGACAGAGTTTTCGCTCTTGTTACCCAGGCTGGAGTGCAATGGCATGATCTCGGCTCACCACAACCTCCGCCTCCTGGGGTCAGGCAATTCTCCTGCCTCAGCCTCCTGAGTAGCTGGGACTACAGGCACGCGCCACTATGCCCAGCTAATTTTTTGTATTTTTAGTAGAGACGGGGTTTCACCATGTTGATCAGGATGGTCTCCATCTCTTGACCTCGTGATCCACCCGCCTCGGCCTCCCAAAGTGCTGGGATTACAGGCTTGAGCCACTGCACCTGGCCCAAAGACGAATTCTTTACAATTTACACATAAGGCCCAGTGCGGCATCTCACACCTGTAATCCCAGCGGCATCTCACACCTGAAACCCCATCTCTACAAAAAAATACAAAAATTAGCTGGGCGTGGTGGCAGGCACCTGTAGTCCCAGCTACTCGGGATGCTGAGGCAGGAGAATCGCTTTACTTTGGGAGGCCAAGGTAGGTGGATCATGAGGTCAGAGGTTCGAGACCAGCCTGACCAACATGGTGAAATACCATCTCTATAAAAAAAAAATACTAGGCCGGGCATGGTGGCTCAAGCCTGTAATCCCAGCACTTTGGGAGGCCGAGGAGGGTGGATCACGAGGTCAAGAGATTGAGACCATCCTGGTCAACATAGTGAAACCCCGTCTCTACTCAAAATACAAAAAAGTAGCTGGGCATGGTGGCACGTGCCTGTAATCCCAGCTACTCGGGAGGGTGAGGCAGGAGAATTGCCTGAACCCAGGAGGCGGAGGTTGCGGTGAGCCGAGATCGCGCCATTGCACTCCAGCCTGGGTGACACAGCCAGACTCCGTCTCAAAAAAAAAAAAAATACAAAACAATTAGCCAGACGTGGTGGCACGTACCTGTAATTCTAGCTACTCAAGAGACTGAGGCAGGAGAATTGCTGGAACCTGGGAGGTGGAGGTTATAGTGAACCAAGATCATGCCAGCGTACTCCAGCCTGGGTGGCAGAATGAGAAGGAAAAGAACGAAAGAACAAAAGAAAGAGGAGAGAGAGAGAGAGAAAGAAAGAAAGAAAGAAAAGAAAGGGGGGAGGGAGGGAAGTAGGGAGAGACGGAGGGAAGGGAGGAAGGAAGAGAGGAAGGAAGGAAGATATATGGGAAGGAAAGAAGGAAAAAAGGGAGGGAGGGAAGGAGGGAGGGAAGGAGAAAGCAGGCAAGCAAGCAGGCCTTAAAAAAAATAGATCTTTTAGTCTGGTACATTGAGAAGGGCTAGATTAGAATTTCCAGTTAAAATTCAATGCACTCCAGCCTGGGTGACAGAATGAGACTGTCTTGGAAGAAAGGAAGAAAGGAGGGAAGGAAGGGAAGGAGGGAGGGAGGGAAGGAGGGAAAGAAGGAAGGAAGGAAGGGAAGGCAAGCCAGCCTTTTTAAAAATATATATATAGGCTGGGCACAGTGGCTCACGCCTGTAATCCCAGCAACTTTGGGAGGCCGAGGCGGGGGGATCACAGGGTCAAGCCCATCCTGGCCAATATGGTGAAACCCCATCTCTATAAAAAATACAAAAATTAGCTGGGCGTGGTGGCAGGCACCTGTAGTCCCAGCTACTTGGGATGCTGAGGCAGGAGAATCGCTTTAACCTGGGAGGTGGAGGTTGCAGTGAGCCAAGATCCTGCCACTGCACTCCAGCCTGGCGACAGACCGAGACTCCATCTCAAAACATATATATATCCAACGGGGCGCAGTGGCTCACGCCTGTAATCCCAGCACTTGGCCAGGTTGAGGCAGGTGGATCAGGAGGTCAGGAGATCGAGACCAGCCTGGCTAACACGGTGAAACCCCATCTATACTAAAAATACAAAAAAAATGGCCGGGCACAGTGGCTCACGACTGTAATCCTAGCACTTTCCGAGGCCGAGGTGGGTGGATCACCTGAGGTCAGGAGTTCAAGACCAGCCTGGCCATCATGGTGAAACCCCATCTTTATAAAAAAAATATTTAAAAAAAATTAGCCAGGCATGGTGCTGTGCACCTGTAGTCCCAGCTAATCAGGAGGCTGAGGCAGGAGAATTGTTTGAACCTGGGAGGCAGAGGTTGCAGTTAGCCAAGATCGTGCCACTGCACTCCAGCATGGGTGGCAGAGCAAGACTCTGTCTCAAAACAAAAAAATCCTTTAGCCTGGTACATTGAGAAGGGCTACAGTTAGAATTTCCAGTTAAAACACATCAAAATGATTTTGAAAAGGGGTCTCATATTGTTGCCCAGGCTGATCTAGGACTCCTGGGCTCAAGCTATTCTCACATCTCAGTCTCCCAAAGTATTAGGATTACATGCATGAGCCACAACATCTGGCTGAATGATTTTTAGTATAAGTATGTCCCATGCAATCTTTTTTTTAAGACAGGGTCTCACTCTATTGCCCAGGCTGGAATACAGTGACATGATCTCGGCTCATGGCAGCCTTTACCCTCTGGGCTCAAGTGATCCTCCTGTCTCAGCCTCCTCAGTAGCTGGGAATACAGATACGTCCCATCACACTTGGCTAATTTTTAATTTTTTTCTAAAGATGGGATCCCACTTTGTTACCCAGACTGATCTCAAACTCCTGAACTCAAGCAGTCTTCCTGCCTCGACCTCCCAAAGAGCTGCGATTACAGGTATGAAACGCCTCGCCTGGCCCCATACATTTTTTTTTTTTTTTTTTTTTGAGACGGAGTTTCGCTCCTTACCCAGGCTGGAGTGCAATGGCGCGATCTCGGCTCACCGCAACCTCCGCCTCCTGGGTTCAGGCAATTCTCCCGCCTCAGCCTCCCGAGTAGCTGGGATTACAGGCACGCGCCACCGGGCCCAGCTAATTTTTTTATCTTTAGTAGAGACGGGGTTTC
>CM052668.1:3251073-3267368 GCA_028533165.1 Leontopithecus rosalia | reverse complement strand
AGGGGAGAGCGGAGAGCGATCTGGGGGCGGGGCAGGAGGGCGTGTGGGAGGGGCCTGGGGGCGGGGCGGGAAGAGGCGGGGGAGGGGAACCTGCGTAGGGGGCGGGGCCAGGGGCCAGGAGGGTAGTTGTCAGTGGCCGGGCCTCGGAGGCTGCGGCGGGGGTCTGGGGCGACGGGGCTGCAGCAAGTTGGTAGTCAGTGGAGCGACCCTGGGCGGAAAAAGGGATGATGAGTCCGGAGGCGGGTGGTGAGGGAGAGGTCTGGGGGCCCGGCTGGTTCTGAAGCGGCCCGGATGATGGGGAATTTGGGTGACCAGGGATGGGAGCTGAGCTTGGAGGAGGACACACAACTGTGGGATGGGGTGGTGGAGAGTAACTTCGAGGCATCCATGGGAAGAGGGGAGGTGGGCTTGGGATCTGGAGCACATGGGAAGTCTGTGCTCCAGACAGACTAGGAAGTCTGGAAAGCCAGGGAAGTGGTGGTGGGCAGTCGTCAGTGACCTGGGAGGTCCCTGCGAATTGGGAGTGAAGGGCTGAGGAAGGTGTGCGAGGAGAGTGGAGGTGAAGGACTGACAGATGCTGGTGGGAGGAGGGAAAGGAGGTAGCTGCCAGGCCTACTTCTGGATTGCCTAGGGAAGACTTCGAGAGAAGGGCCTGGGCAGGGCTAAGGCAGCTGGGATGGCACATGGAAGGTAGGGGAAGAGGTGGAACCGGGGACGGCGTGAGGCTGAGGGCTGCTGCTGGGTTGAGAACAGGGAACCTGGGGAGCTGGGGCCGCTGCAGGGAGCTGGCTGGCCAGGGAGTGGTGGGGACCGATGGAGAGTGAAGGGGAAGGAGGTCAGCCAGGCTGCCAGGGCAGGGGTCTATAAGCAATAATGGAAGGGATTGTGAAGGGGTGGGGGCTGGGAAGGGGTAGGAGGAGATGCAGGGAGGTGGCAGGAAGTGCGGGTCAGGGACGTCCCACTGCCCGTGGTGATGGAGGGAGGGCCATAGTGAGGACATCGGGGTTCCTGTGGGAGAGGCTGAGCAGGAAAGCAAAGGAGGGAGAAGGGTCAGGGACAGAGGGGTCAGGGAGAGAGGTGGGCAAATGGGGGGAGCCCTTCATTAATTCAACCAATAGTGGGTGAATGGGGTACTGGAGCCACTGGGACTGGGCGTGACAGGAAGGATCCAGGGTGTGAGGGCGATGGCTGGATCGGCCCAGAGCCCAGGCATAGAGGGGAAGATTGGAGGGGAGGAGGGGGCGGGAAGGGAAGGAAAGGAAGGGCGTGCAGAGGTCCCTTTTGGAGTGAGACTGGATATCCAGGGTGTGTGGGGCGGGTGGGCACCAAGTCCTGTTTTGGGCTGCAGTGGCGAACAGGACAAGGCCGCTGCTTTTTTTTTTTCCCAGGGCTCACCACCTAGTGGGAGCCTGGGATGAGAGCTCTGGCAGTGCCCGAGGCCTCGAAATAGGGTGAGCAGGGACCGCCAGGTGGTCCAGGAAGGCCTCTGCCAGGACAGCGAGACTTCAGCCGTGAGGAAATCAGCCCCCTCCTTCTCTCCCTGTGGTAGCCCTAGCCCTTTCCAGACCCCCTGACCTCCTCCCACCCCCCAAGAGAACATTCTGGGCAGAAGGCGCAGACAGTGCAGGGCTGCACAACGGGGAGCAGTTGGGGTGTGGGAAGAATGGCAGGGAGCCCAGGGGAGATGGGGTCAGGCCAGGAAGGGCTCTCTGGGCCGAGGGAGGCTTTAGGATTTTGCAGTGGGAGGACGTCGTGCAGTGGAGTGATGCTGAATGAGGTTCCAGAAGGGTCCCTGTGACTGCCCAGGGGAGCAAGGGCCCACAGCTGGTTGGGGTGAGGTACCCTGGGAAATGCTGTTTTGTTGGAAAGACCTAGATATGGGATGGGGCCAGGGCGGGTCTTCATGAGTCATCTCTTCCACCCAATCTGCTCAGCTGCGGGAGGACGGGATAGGCAGGGGTGGGCTCGAAGCAGGTTCTGGAGGCCTCCAGACGAGGAGGGAGGGCTTCCCGGGAATCTGAGCAGAGCCAGAGGAGTATAGGGCTTGAACTAAGAGCCTGGTCTCCCAGAAGTTTTTATAGATCTATAGCATGGAAAGTGACAGCTCCTGAATTCACGGGAGGGGCCTGAGATGGGCGAGACAGACACATCCAAGCAGGTTGGGAGAAAGGGCTGCTCTGCCAGGTCACTGTGCTCAGAGGATTATGGAATCCTCTTTGGCGTAGAGCTCCACAGGGCAGGGCTGTGATTATCTGAGCTCCTTGTACTTGCACAGCCCTGAGCCTGGCATGGAGCCACACGGCCAGGGCAAGGCTGGTTCTGTTGTCAGCTGACCCTAGGGTCTTGACACAAGGGTGGCGTGGCATGGGGTACATCACCAGAACTTCTCAACAACCTTCCTGGGTTTGGGAACAGGGGATGGTGAGGCCTCCCTGACAGCTTGTTAGGAGGAGGAGTCAACCAACCCAGCCAACCAGCTCACAGCAGGGGCGCAGCACACAGTAGGTGCTTAGCAAACGAAGCTGTGACTTGAGAGTGCAGACTCTTATGGCGGGGAGGGAGGGAGGATGTGATAGCTCTTGAGTCTCCTCAATTCCTGAAGATGTAGGCTGCGTGCAGTGGCTCAGGCCTGCAATCCCAGCAGTTTGGGAGGCCACAGTCGGATGATCATTTGAGACCAACAGTTCAAGACTAGCCTGAGCTATATAGTCTCAATAGATTAACCAGGCTCATGCCTGTAATCCCAGCACTTTGGAAGGCTGAGGCGGGCGGATCACCTGAGGTCAGGAGTTTGAAACCAGCCTGACCAACATGGAGAAACTCCATCTCTGTTAAAAATACAAAATTAGGCCGGGTACAGTGGCTCACGCCTGTAATCTGAGCACTTTGGGAAGCTGAGGTGGTGGATCACGAGGTCAGGAGTTCAAGACCAGGCTGGCCAATATGGTGATACCCCGTCTTTACTAAAAATACAAAAATTAGCCAGGTGTGGTGGCAGGTGTCTGTAGTCCCAGCTACTCAGAAGGCTGAAGCAGAGAATTGCTTGAACCTGGGAGGTGTAGGTTGCAGTGAGCCGAGATCGCACCATTGCACTCCAGCCTGGGCGTCAGAGTGAGACTGTCTCAAAAACTAAATAAAGAAAAATAAATACAAAATTAGCCAGGCATGGTGGTGCATACCTATAATCCCAGCTACTTGGGAAGCTGAGGCAGGAGAATCGCTTCAACCTGGGAGGCGGAGATCATGCCATTGCACTCCAGCCTGGGCAAAACAAGATTGAAACTCTGTCTCAAAAGAAGAAAAATTAGCCAGGATACACTCAGTCTCCCTCGGTCTGTCCCCAGGGAAAAGGCCCTCAAAGAGAAACCCACCCAGCCAGCCGCCAGGCAGCCCCGCCAGGGACCCACCAATGAGGCACAGATGGCAGCCGCTGCCGCCCTGGCCCGGCTGGAGCAGAAGCAGTCCCGGCCCTGGGGCCCCACGTCACAGGACACCATCCGAAACCAGGGTGAGCTGCAGCCCTCCTCAGGCCCAGGTGGACGCTGTTTGTGGGTCCCAGCCCTGGTGCAGAAGTCACACGAGCAACTGTGGGGTTGTGAGGGTCACCCTTGGGAGTGGCCCCCCGAGGGGAAGGGTGGCTCCCGGCGCAGGGGGAGCAGACTTGCAGCAGAAACAAGGGCTGCCCAGGCAGTGGGGTGCTGGCTCAGGCTGAGGGGTGGGTGTAGACCAAGCCCCTCAGGGGCCCGAACAGATATGCTTGGCTCACAGGCCACCCCAGGAATGAGGGGGTTTGGGCCAGGGGAGAGGCCTGCACACCATCCCATCCCTGCCTCTCCCTCCTGGGCTTGCCTTCCAGTGAGAAAGGAACTTCAAGCAGAAGCCACCATCAGTGGGAGCCCCGAGGCCCCAGGGACCAACATGGTAAGAACAGCCACTGGTGGCAGTGTCCCATGCCCATGGGTGGGGACAGCTTGACTCTGTCACACGGGAGATGTGGCCTCTGCCCTTGGGGCTCTGGGACAGTTGGGAAACCTCTCCTTGACAGGCGGAGGCGGGTTGTGGTAAAACGCAGTGCTATGCGGGACCTTTAGGGCTCAGCCACCGGCTGCCAGGCTTCCCAGCGCAGGCCCGGAGAAGCGGACCTCATGCGCAGTAGCCCAGTGGTCCCTCCCGTTAACCAAGGGCGCATCGTTACAGTTCCCACTTTTCAGAAAGAGAATGGGGGTTGAGAGGTGAAAGCAGTTGTCCTCTCCTACACCTCAGAACGAGCAAAGGCAGGACCAGGACCAGAACCAGTCTGTGACTTCAGAGGCTGAACCCTAGCGCTGCCCTTTCCTGCCTGCCTTGGAGGTCAAGGGGCTCTGTGGAGATGGGTGTAATCAGGAAGGCCTGCCTGTAGGAGGTGGGCCTTGAGAGCTCTGCTGAAAGGAATTCTAAGCAGCTTGACCTTCGAGGATTCAGTGAATTTTAGTCCAGAAAGGACCTTAAAGATGGCCTAGAAATGAGGCTCAGAAGCCAGGCCTCGTCCAGGGTGCTGTGCCCATGGACTCCCACACAGAGCCCCTTCCTCACCAGCTTGGGGACAGGACCAGCAGGAACCCAGCTGCCATCTGTTAAGTGCTTCTGTGTATCAGAAGCTGCTCTGTGCTGTGTGTTTACTTTGTTTAGTGCTGAGTAGACCCCACAGGGACATTTGACATACCAGGGGACAGACCGAGGGACTCAGTCACTTGGCCATGGTGTCTCCCATGGCCTCCAAGTAGAAGGGACAGCGTGGGGGCTAGAGATGCTTGGCTCTATGGCCCACACTCAGCACTGTGGCACTCAGCGGGGGTCGGGGTGGCCTCTGTCCACACCAAATGAGGACACTTTCACTGCCCCAGGTATCTCGGCCCAGAGAGGAAGGCTCTGCCCACCTGGCCGTGCCTGGCGTCTACTTCACCTGTCCACTCACCGGCGCCACCCTGAGGAAGGACCAGCGGGACGCCTGCATCAAGGAGGCCATTCTCTCAGTGAGTGGTGTGCGCTCCTGTAATCCCAGCTACTCAGGAGGCTGAGGCAGGAGAATCACTTGAACCCGAGGCGGAGGTTGCAGTGAGCCGAGATCGCGTCACTGTACTCCAGCCTGGCGACAGTGAGCCTCCGTCTCAAAAAAAAAAAAAGCCAGAATGTGAGGCACCGTTCTTCAAGGTCCCACTGGCCTCCGAGACCCCTGGATCTAGTCTGGAGAAGGCAGAAGGGCAGCCTTGAGTTCTGCTCCATCCCGCCTGTGTCGCCTCTGCCCTGGGGTTCGGGTAGGACTGAGGTCTTCAAGGGTCTCTTCCTTTCTGTGATGAGCGCACAGCTGGGGCTGCTCCACGCCACTGCTCTGCCTTCCTTAAACACCTTAACCTGGGCCGCCGAGGGCCATGTGGTCTGGGCCCTCTGAGCTGCTTTCCCTGCTTCCCTCCTCCCAGCGCTTCTCCACCGACCCAGTGGCCGCCTCTATCATGAAGATCCACACATTCAACAAAGACCGGGACCGGGTAAAGCTGGGCGTGGACACCATCGCCAAGTGAGCACAGGGCCCCTTTGCCCTGCCTGGCCCTCCAGCTCACCACAGCCCCCCTCCCACTGGGGCTGTCACCCACTCTGGCCCCCTTGTGACCTGCTGAGGTGGGCCGGGAAGGAACACAGGACAAGAGTGAGGCAGCTGTACCGAGCCTTCAGGGAAAGGGCTGGGCTTCTTTGGGCCTCAGTTTACCCATGTGCAAAATGAAGGTGTTTAAGGAATCAGGGGTTCCCCACACTGGCTTCCATGGATCACATGGGGAACATGTAGAGGACGCAGGGTCCCACTCCACTCTCAGCATCCAGGCAGGCCTGCAAGTCCACACTGCCCACTGGCCCCGAGGGAGCACCCCACAGGAGCCCCACTGCTGACGCTGTGGCTCCCCAGCTCTGGCTCTCGGCTCTGACAGCTGTGTGGCTCCCCCACCACTGTGGTTAATTGGTGTCCTGGGTTGGTGGGACAGCAAGGGGTTCCTTGGGGCTCTTGCTGGCACTAGAGGTGGCCTCCAAGGGGTATCCAAGGTATGCCTCCCACCCTGGAGATGGCCTCCCTCTCTGGGGGGTCACTTGACCATTTCTTCCCCCTAACTAGAGGCCGAGTGTGGTTGAGCTGCTGTTCCCTGGGGCAGGAGGCAGAGGGGCGTGGCAAGCAGGCTGGGCGGTGCCCTGCTAACCCCTCTGCCTACCCCAGGTACCTGGACAACATCCACCTGCACCCCGAGGAGGAGAAGTACCGGAAGATCAAGCTGCAGAACAAAGTGTTCCAGGTGGGCGTGCCTCCTGTTTGCCAGGCCAGGCTGGGGGTGGGGGGACCGGCTGCGGGAGCCGGTGGTGGCCCACGACGACCAGTGGTGTCCCTGGAGGAGCCAGCAAGAGTCGAGCCCCCAGTAGTGAAGGGCTTGGCCGGTAGAGGGTAGCAGGACAGGGCAGGGAGTTTGATGCACCAGTTACCCCAAATCAACAAATTCCACCTCTGCTCGCCTCTGTCCTTTTCCTCCTCTTCAGTTGGGCTTATCTGGGAACACGGCGGCTTTTCATGCAAACACAGTTGTGTGGCTCTTCTGGGTAGGCAGCAGGGTCTGCAGCCCTGGCCCGTGTTAGCCTCCATCAGGCCCTCGCAGTACCAGGCTCCTCAGCCTCGCTCTTCCTGCATGGTTGTGGCTTTTCCCTCTGTGTGGAGCTGATGGAAACTCCACAGCCTCCACCTTAGAAAAGCAGGTTTGCAGCAGCACTGAAATAGCCAACCAGGGCTCAGCAGCTGCTCCCAATAGCGAGAGCCGGGTCCCTGGACGGGGTGGGGAGTGGCCAGGCCATGGAAGAAGCCAGGGGACCCCAGTGATCCCCATCTTCACCCCCAGGAGCGCATTAACTGCCTGGAAGGGACCCACGAGTTTTTTGAGGCCATTGGGTTCCAGAAGGTGATGCTTCCCGTCCCAGATCAGGGTAAGCCGACAGCGCCTGGCTGACTGGGAATGGGGGCAAGGGGCAAGGGGCAGGAGGGCCCAGCTTGGGGTCTCCCTGCTGCACGGAGTGACACCCATGTCCTGCTACACCGTAGAGGACCCCGAGGAGTTCTATGTGCTGAGTGAGGCCACCCTGGCCCAGCCCCAGAGCCTGGAGAGGCACAAGGAGCAGCTGTTGGCCGCAGAGCCTGTGCGTGCCAAGCTGGACCGGCAGTGCCGGGTCTTCCAGCCCTCGCCCCTGGCCTCACAGTTCGACTTGCCTGGGGACTTCTTCAACCTCACGGCTGAGGAGATCAAGCGGGAGCAGAGGCTCAGGTGGGCCTGGTGTCTGCCGGGTGGGGTGGGAGAACCCGGGCCAGCCAGCCTGACCTGGCCTGTATGTGCAGGTCTGATGCGGTGGAGCGGCTGAGCGTGCTGCGGACCAAGGCCATGCGGGAGAAGGAGGAGCAGCGGGGCCTGCGGAAGTACACCTACACGCTGCTGCGCGTGCGTCTCCCCGATGGCTGCCTCCTGCAGGGTGAGCACCGGTGACGCCCGGGGAGGGCGGCTTGGGTCGGCAGGGGTCCCCGGGCCTTACCCGCTCTCACTCTCCTGATCCCCAGGGACCTTCTACGCCCGGGAGCGGCTGGAGGCAGTGTACGGGTTCGTCCGGGAGGCCCTGCAGCATGACTGGCTGCCTTTTGAGTTGCTGGCCTCGGGAGGGCAGAAGTTGTCAGAGGACGAGAACCCGGCCTTGAACGAGTGTGGGCTGGTGAGTGTGGGCCAGACGGAGCGCTGCTGACCCCATGCCTCTGCGGGTTCTACTGGAACCCGCACAGACCCCCAGGAGGGAGGCTCCTTGTTCTCAGAGCAGAGGACCTGGGCAGGTCCCTGGGTTTGAATCTCACCTTCCCACTTACTGGCAGCATGGCCTTGAGCAAGTCCAAAACTACTTCATGCCTCAGTTTCCCACCTGTAAAATGGGAGCGGTGACGCATGTTAGCTGGTGCAGTAGGTTTAGATTTAGGTCCTGGGAGTCCCTTGAGGGACAGAGGGCAGGAGGCCTGGATGGGAGCCACAGCCTCCATTGGCTGAGGTGTCCCTGAGCCCAGGTTGCCCGCTGAGGTCCCTGCTGCGGGAAGAGCCGACTGTGCTTGGCTCTGTCCTTCCACCATGCTGCCACACGGAGACAGTGACGGCCTGCCCCCCACTGCAGGTGCCCTCTGCCCTCCTGACATTTTCGTGGGATGTGGCCGTGCTGGAGGACATCAAGGCTGCCGGGGCGGAGCCAGACTCCATCCTGAAACCTGAGCTCCTGTCAGCTATTGAGAAGCTCTCGTGAAATAAAAGCAGGGTTGGCCTCAGCCCTGTGGGTCTGTCTCATGCTCTCCCTGTCCCTGTCCCTACCGCCCCAGGGCCTCCAAGCCATCTCTGGAAAGACTGGCTCTTCCCCATAGGCAATAGAAAGGTGTTAGTCGGCTGTGGAGCCATTGTACTGGGCCCCGTGGCAGAGCCTCCAGCCCTCAAGGGAGAGGCCTGGGGATACCACCAAATCGAAGCCCTCCCTAGCTGCGGTAACTGTGTCATGAAACCCCTGGGCAGATATACAGGCGTCTCACTGGACAGGAGAGCAGGCCCATGATACAGGTCCTGTTCCCGTGTGCCATGAGTGGCAGCAGCTGCACCCGACGCTGGGGCTGGTCTGTGGATGTGGGTGACGACAGCAGGAGGGGACACTGGCCTTCCAGCACAGACCTGCAGTTACTAAATTATGAACCCAAATAAACAGTGTTTGAATATGGTTTCCTAGTGCTTTGTTCAAACCATGGGACACAGCTGCTGCGGAGTGGACAACACATGGGGGCTGGGCATGGGTCCCTGCCAAGGCAGCACCAGGCAGACACCTGCTCTCCGGCCAGTGCCTGGCCACAAGTGCCTGCCGAGCCTCCCCTGCCTGGGAGGTGAGTGCTGTCACAGGCCTGGCTTCACTAGGGCTAGTGGGACAAAGTGTCCTGAAGACAGTCATCTCTTATTCCTGGAATCTGTAGATGTGACTATCTGTCAAGAGGGTTGGTGGGTATGATGAATGATCTTGAGCTGGGAGATGGTCCTGGGTGGTCTGGGGCCCAGCGTCCCCACACAGTCCTCACGAGAGGTGGTGGGTGAGTCAGAGACTGAAAGAGGCTGCGCCGTGGCTGTGAAGGTGGAGGAAGGGCCCCCGAGCCAAGGGATACGGTGCCTCGGTGCTGGGAAAGCTTCCAGGAGGGCCCGGCCCCACCCACAGCTGGATGTTGGCCTGGCGAGGCATGCATGCATTCTGACCCCAGAGCTGTGAGATGGTGACAGCTGCTTTAAGCCACCAGGTTTGTGGTCCAGCAGCCCCAGGGTACACAGGGACTGCCCTGTGGTGTGGAAGGCATGCGTGCCTGGCTCCACTGCTGACTTGATGCAGGTCTGCACCAGGGGTAGGTGGCCAGGGCCTGTTCTCATACCCCTGACCTTGCATTGATCCCTCCCTCACCCCAGCTGGCATAGTGCTGTGGGTCCCCCTGACCGCTGTCAGCCAAGTGATGGACAGACGTACAGCCTCAAGTACCCAGTGTGACTGCAGTATTCTGCTCTCAGAGAGAGCTTGTGGGAGCCCCCAGCATGCCTTTCTGTCACAACTTGGGCCACCAGCAGCTGCTTGCTTTCCTGTCGCTCCAACCTGTGGGCTGCCTGGGCAGGCATCTGGTATCTTGTTTGCTGCCCTGACCAAGGAACCGGCACCACCCTAGCTGGTGTAGGCACCTGGCTCACTGAGAACAGAGGCTGTCACTCCAGTCCTGCATCCCCTGGCCCCAGAATGCAACTCTGGGTTGTCAGAAGCCCCTGTAAAGCTCATCAAAGGCATGCACGGGGGGAGCCTCTGCTTCGTGCACAGCTGAACCCTGCTTCCCAGGAGGAAGGCTTGGCCTGGGCACCCCCTGCCATCCCTGACCAGGTGGACGGAGGTAGCCAATACCTTCCCCACATGGGGTCCCCTTAAGGGAAGCTTAGACTTAAGGCGGGGTGTGGCTGGGAGAAGCAGGGATGGCGAGGGTGACCCTCCCTGTGGCTATGTGTGATCTGAGCCACTCAACACCACAGCAGCTGTCACCTCTCTTCCCTCGGGGACGGCGGGGATAAAGCCCACTCACCCAAGAACGGGTAGGTCACCTCCTAGCTCCGGCACTTGCAAGACATGCACCTGACCTAGGGATCTGCTCTCACGAAGCCTCAGAGTAGAAGCCAAATTCCACTCCTGGCAGCTCTAGGTTGAGAAAGGTGACCCCAGCAGGTCAGGAACACTCCCTCTTAACCCCCCAACCCAGGCCAGGAGGGACTGCCAGGCAGAAGCATGTGGGGAGAAAACCACACCTTGAACCAGGTCGGCCTTGTATGAGGACTTAGCAACAAACAGATGGGACAGCACTGTCGCAGGGCACAAGGCTGCCCCCAGAGAAAGATGACGTTCTCAGGAAAGACGACAGAGCGGCTCAGGGCTAGAAAATAAGTTTATACACTGCCTTGTTAGGTCCAGGGGCCGGTACACATGGCCAGGCGGGTGATCCTGGTGCTTCAATTCATTTACAAGCATTGGATTCCACGCCGGCTCCTGCGCCCTCAGGCTTCCCCAATAGGCCAGCAATCTCAATAATGCTTTATTAAAGGGCAGATTCATATGTAGCTCTTGGGGGAATTTTTACAAATATCAAAGGAACTAATCCAGCATTCTATATAGAACTCTGCACACCTCGGGAAGGTCCGTGAAGCAGGACAAAGTGCTCTTTACACAGGAATCGAGTCGGTTCAAGTATCTGTTCCGGGGGGAGGACGCCCTAAGCGTTCTACATACGTCACCATGGCTCTCAAGAGGCACCCAGTGGGCTTGAGGGCAGGGCGGCCTTGCCAGCGTCCACCCCCACAGCACCCCCAGCTCCAGAAGCGGCGCCACACGGGGCCTGGACCTCTGCAAGGTGAGAGAGGCAGGGTCTTGAGCTGGCTGTGCTCACCAGGTTCCCTGTGGGAAAACCCCACCCTGCTGCCTCCTGGGGCCTGTGACAGCCCGGGGGCGGGACCCTCCACCCACAGACAGAGGCTGGGGTACTCTGCCCCCTTGTAGAGGTGATCACCTACCCTCAGGCTGACCCTGCTCCCTGCCACCCGAGCACACTCCTTCGACTCAGCCTGCCACGGGCCTCTGCACTTCTTTAGGGAGCACTCCAGAAATCCACTTGGCCCTCCCTCCCGCCTCAGTTCGGCCTTCTATGACCCCGTCTAACATCACAACCACCTGAGACTCCCAGCACAGGCCCTCTCGGCTCTGCGGCCACAAGGGTGCCTGGCATGGTCAGCACCGAGGTCCCAGCCCGTCTGAGGATGCAGCAGGGTGGGAGCCACTTCCAGCCACAAGCCCTCCTGGCGGCCCCATCCCCTCCCTGTTGAGGTTCACCTCCTGTGCCCACCTCACCAGTGCCTTCTGCTGTCTAGAGCCCTTCTCACCCGCAGCATCCGGGACGTCCATGATCACACAGTCACCCTCCTCCTCTTCCTCCTCCTCCGTGTCTGCCTGGAAGCCGTCCATGTCCTCAGCACCAACCTGGACAGGCAGGGTGCATAGCTGTCAGCACTGCAGGCGGCAGTCACACTGGTGCGGGGGGCCTCTGGGAGTGTGACCCCTCCCTCCCACCCCAACACAGCCCAACATCCTGAACCCAATTTGGTAACGAACTGTCCAAATGTGAGAGGTTTATCGGAGAGGCCACAGCCAGATAACCTTGGGGGTTCCCTCAAATGAAATGGACTCCGATTTCCCAAACAGCCATCACTGCCACCTACAGAATCATCTCCAGTCAGTGGCGGGCATCTGACAGTGGTCCCATCAGATTACAACTGTATTTTTATTTAATATGTATGTATATATTTTGAGGCACAGTCTTGCCATATCACCTAGGCTGGAGTAGAGTGGTACCAGCTTGGCTCACTACAACCTCCACCTCCCAGGTTCAAGTGATTCTCCTGTGTTAGCTCCCCTCCCCACACCGCCGCCCCAAGCAGTGGGGATTACAGGCGCCCACTACCATACCTGGCTAATTTTTGTATTTTTGGTAAAGACTGTGTGTGTGTTGGCGGGGGGGGTTCCATGCTGCTGCCAGGCTGGTCTTGAACTCCTGACTCCGCCGGCCTCACCCTCCCAAAGTGCTGGGATTACAAGCGTGAGCCACTGCGCCTGGCGACAACTGTATTTTTGCTGTGCCTTTTCTACGTTTAGAAACAAATACCACTGGGTTACAAGTGCCTGCAGGACTGAGCATAGGTTGGCAGCCAAGAAGACCGGGCTGAACCACGCGGCCCAGGCGTGCAGCAGGCTGCCTACCCAGGGTGCGTAAGAACAACCCAGTGCACCAGCACACCCACAGCACTGCCTGGATACCTCTCTCAGAATGCGGCCCTGACATGAAGCTATGACTGTGACTTGTGAATTATTTCTAAATCAAAACAAAGGTATTCTGGATTTCTGGCTCAGTTTGAAAAACTGACAGAGTATGCATTTTCCTCTGAATTAACTTACATATTTTTAAAGAGACAGGGTCTCACTCTGTGGCCCAGGCTAGAATGCAGTAGCATGATCAGGGCTCACTGCGGCCTGGACCTCTCAGGCTCAAGCAATCCTCCCACCTCAGCCTCTTGAATAGCTGGGCATACTCCAGGCGTAAGCATATTAGCCACAATGCCTGGCTAATATGCTCATTTTTAGGAGAGACAGGGTCTCATTTTCTTCCTGGGCTGGCCTCCAATTCCTGGCCTCAAGCAATCCTCCTGTTTCACCTTCCCAAAGTGCTGGGACTACAGGCATGAGCCACTGTGCCCAGCCAATTTATTATTATCATTTTTTTTCTTTGAGACGGAGTTTCGCTGTTGTTACCCAGGCTGGAGTGCAACGACACGACCTCAACTCACTGCCACCCCCGCCTCCTGAGTTCAAGCAATTCTCCTGCCTCAAGCCTCCTAAATAGCTGGGATTACAGGCATGCGCCACCACACTCAGCTAATTTTGTATTTTTAGTAGAGACAGGGTTTCTACTAAAGAAAGCTGTTGGTCAAGCTGGTCTCAAACTCCTGACTTCAGGTGATCTGCCCACCTCGGCCTCCCAAAGTGCTGGGATTACAGGCGTGAGCCACTGCGCCTGGCCCTATTTTTGAGATAGTCTCATTCTGTCCCCCAGGCTGGAGTACAGTTGCGTGATCTTGGCTCACTGCAACCTCCACCACCCGGGTTCAAGCTATTCTTCTGTCTCAGACTCCCAAGTAGCTGGGTCTACAGGCGCACACCACCACAGCTAACTAATTTTTGTATTTTTAGTAGATGGGGTTTCACCATATTTGCCAGGCTGGTTTCAAACTCCTGACCTTGTGATCTACCCGCCTTGGCCTCCTTAGGTCCTGGAATTACAGGCATGAGCCACCGTGCCCAGCCAATTTATTATTTTAAATAACTTGCTGAGAACTCAATACGCCAATGTCTCTTGTTTGCCCAACTCCCCCAGTGCAGTGCCTGCTCCCTTGGCATAGGGCTGTCCCTTCATCTGATTTGCACTCAGACCAGTTCTGCCAGCTAGAATACTAACCATTCCCAGAAAAGGGGAACACAAGTCAGGGACGCAGGGAGGGAGGGGAAGGACTGGACTGAGGGTCTGCGTTTCCACTTAGATTTTTTTTTTTTTTGGAGACTGGTCTTATTCTATTCTGTTACTCAGGCTAGAGCACAGCGATGCAGTCATAGCTCACTGTACCCCTGACCTTCTGGGCTTAAGTGATCCTCACACCTTAACCTCTAGAGTAGCTGGGACCACAAGCGTGCGCCGCCATGCCTGGCTAATTTTATTTTATTTTTAGTAGAGACAAGGGGTCTCACTATGTTGCCCAGGCTGGTCTCAACCTCCTGGGCTCAAGCTGACCCCCTGGCCTCAAGCCAACTTCCCACCTCAGACTCCTGAAGTGCTGGGATTACAGGTGTGAGCCACCGCACCTGGCCCCAGTGAGATTCCTGAGCTGTTGGCATTTGCTTTCACCAAAGGAGACAGAAAGACAGGACGTATGAAGTGGGGGCCTTATTCCCACCACGAGCCTCCACGTCACTGCTCACTTTCTCCGCGCGTGAACAAAAACCCATCCCAGGAAGGAGAGCCACACTTATTTCAGCAGGGAGGTGAGACCTCACAACTCCAGGAATTCTTCCTCTACATACACCTCCATTCGCCTAGAAAATCAACTGCACAGTGACACAATGGTCAGAGCACGGTGCCTGGCCACGCTGACTGAGTTCCAATCGTCACCATGCATTCCCAGGCAGGGGCTCCCCAGCAGCATGGGCTGATCCTGTGAGGACACAGGAGGACCTTTTTTTAAGATATAAAAGAAACAGGGTCTTGCCCTGTCACCTAGGCTAGGTGCAGTGGTGCAATCACAGGTAACCACAGCCTCAAACTCCTGGCCTCAAGTTATCCTCCTGCCTCAGCCTTCCAAAGTGCTGGGATTACAGGTATGAGCCACGGAGCCCAGCCTAGGGCCATTTTCAACTACCTTTTTGAAAGAATAGTTAAGCAAAGAAGGGTAGACTCTGCTGAGGAGTGACACTGGGGCTGTTAAACAAAAGGAACAAGCCAGTTTCTTCAGAGCCATCTCAAGTCACTGGGACGTCCCTCCACAGAGGAGATGCACCGACACACGAGGCTTTTTTTGGATCCGCAATTTTTCAGCACAATCACCACTCTCACCCTCTAGGCTCAAGACAGGCTTTAACACATGACACCGAGTCCCACTGTGCCGAGAGCTGCCTCACAGGAGCAGCTGGCTCACAGGAGCAGCTGGCTCACAGGAGCAGCTGGCTCACAGGATAGCTGTCATCTCATGGGCAGCACTGCAAGTGCTAAACACAGACACCGCGGAGCGCGGACTATGGAAAATGGGAGTTGGGAAAACGTTTAGCAACTACATGGGATGAAGATGGTGTCACTCGGCCAAGCGTGGTGGCTCACGCCTGAATCCAAGCACTTTGGAGGCCAAGGTAGGCAGATCACCTGAGGTCGGGAGTTCAAGACCAGCCTGACCAATATGGTGAAGCCCTATCTTTATTAAAAAAAAAAAGAAGACGGTGTCACTAACATCTATTCCCCCACCCCCCGCTTTTTTTTTTTGAGACGGAGCCTCACTCTGTTGCCCAGGCTGGAGTGCAATGGCATGACCTGGGCTCAACTGCAATCTCCACCTCCTGGGTTCAAGTGATTCTCCTGCTTCAGCCTCCCAAGTAGCTGGGATTAGAGGCGTGCACCACCAATGCTCAGCTAATTTTTGTATTATTAGTAGAGACGGGGTTTCACCATGTAAGCCAGACTGGTCTTGAATACCTGGCCTCAAGCCTGCCTCATTCTCTCAAAATGTTGGGGTTACAAGTGTGAGTGACGGCACCCAGCCATCTACGCTGCTTTAGTTTTACTCTGATCACATACTCTGTTCTGTTGGCAAGGGCAAACACACCCTTCCTTGTATTTAAAACATTTAAATAAAATTGAGCCCCAAAGAGTTGAGGTGTCCTAGGGCCTCACAGATAATGGCACTTTACCCCACTAGCTCAGAAGGTCTTATGAATATCTCCTTTAAGCCCTAAATGAAAAGATTACTCCCTGGCTCAGGACTGTAATCCCAGTATTTTGGGAGCCCAAGGTAGGTGGATTGCTTGAGCCCGTGAGTTCAAAGACCAGCCTGGGCAACAAAGCAGGACTGAATGTCTATAAAAAATAAAAAAATAAAAAACTCTCCACACAGGAACATGGATGAAGCTGGAAAGCATTATCCTTAGCAAACTAACGCAAGAACAGAAAAGCAAGAATCACATGCTCTCATTTATAAGGACACATGGACACAAAGAGGGAAAAACAGACACCGGGGCCTCCTTGAGGGTGGAGGGAGAGGCTCAGAAAAAACATCGTCATAACTGGTAAATAATCTATATACCAACCCCTGTAACATAAGTTTGCCAACTTGCACATATACCCTGAACCCAAAATAATAAAAACTAAAAACTCAGAATGGGGCTGGGTGTCAGAAACCTGTAATCTCAAAGTTTCAGGTGGCTGAGGCAGGAGGATGACCTGAAGTCAGGAGGTTGAGACTGCAGTGAGCTATGATTTCGCCACAGCACTCCTGCCTGGGCAACAGGGCAAGACTGTTTGTAATTTTTTTTCTTGAGACGGAGTTTCGCTCTTGTTACCCAGGCTGGAG
>CM052668.1:3215557-3250973 GCA_028533165.1 Leontopithecus rosalia | reverse complement strand
CGCCTCCTGGGTTCAGGCAATTCTCCTGCCTCAGCCTCCTGAGTAGCTGGGATTACAGGCACGCGCCACCGTGCCCAGCTAATTTTTTGTATTTTTAGTAGAGACGGGGTTTCACCATGTTGACCAGGATGGTCTCGATCTCTTGACCTCGTGATCCACCCGCCTCGGCCTCCCAAAGTGCTGGGATTACAGGCTTGAGGCACCGCGCCCGGCCTGTTTCTAATTTAAAAACAAAACAAGGGGTGAGCATGGTGGCTCACACCTGTAATCCCAGCACTTTGGGAGGCCAAGGTGGGCGAATCATGAGGTCAGGAATTCGAGACCAGCCTGACCAACATGATGAAACATCATCTCTACTAAAAATTCAAAAATTAGCCAGGTGTGGTGGTGGGCGCCTGTAATCCCAGCTCCTCAGGAGGCTGAGGCAGGAGAATTGCTTGAACCTGAGAGGCGGAGGTTGCAGTGAGAAAAGATTACGCCACTGTACTCCAGCCTGGGCGACAGAGTAAGACTCAGTCTCAGAAACTCTCAAATTGGGAAAAAAGTGTAACCCAATAAAAAACATGGATGTACACCATTTGCAGATGAATAGCCACCCCTCCCCATGGGTGCAGAAGCATCAGTCAGCAACTTAATTAAATGCCAGGAGACTGGACAGAAGATCACTTGAGCCCAGGAGCTGGGAGACCAGCCTGGGCAACAAACTGTCTCTACAAAATATTTAAAGATTAGCCGAGTATGGTGGCATGTACCTGTATTCCCAGCTCCTAAAGAAGCAGAGGTGAGAGCATCGCTTGAGCCCAGGAGTGGAGGCTGCAGTGAGCTATGACTGCACCACTGAACTCCAGCCTGGGTAACAGTGAGACTCTGTCTCAAAATAACCAGACAATGCCAGGGGACATGTCCCATCTGGGCTCTTGTGCTTCCTGAGCCCCTCCCCACACAGGTTCTGAACAGTGCCAGGCCCTGCTCCCCAGGGAAGTTTATGTCTCAAACTGCAGGAGGTTCAGGGATGTGGGTGAAGCACCAAGCTGGGCCTGGGTCTCTATTCCTTCAGGTGTGGCCTCTGTGCGTCCACTGCACGGCTGAGCCCCAGGAGCCCTCACCTGTGCCACAGCAGCAGAGGCCACCAATCGTGCATGTGGCCACCACTGCCATGCATTTGCAGGTGAGACGTTGCATTTTGCTGACTCCGAGACCCTCTGACCCACTCTAGTTAAACTGGGTGCAGCCCTCTTTCCTGGTAGTTAGAGACGATAGCCAGGTACTCGCCACCCTTGAAGCACAGAAACTCACACCTGATGCTGGACACATGGGGCTCAGGGTGCCATGTTCCCAGTGAGGAAACACGGGTTCCACATGTTGACAGGGAGCAAGAGCAGTGCTTGGGAGGACCTAGGGCAGGGCACTGCATCCCAGCCAGGAGAGTGCAGCTGCCACATCAAACCAGCGGAGAAGGGTGGGGGAGGGAGCTGGTCCAAGCCCGGGGCTGCTGCCTGGAGGGTGAGACCCCAAAGGAATGTCTGAGGGACACGGGTTCTCAGGGGAGGGCTAATCAGCAAAAGCACTGGAACACTGCTTGCATAGTGTCACAGGCAGAGGGACCTTCCTGCCCCGATCATTTTCAGACTGGGGAGCTCCAGTTCCCTCTAAGGCTGTGCAGGTGACAAGGGAAAGGCGCTGCTCAGACACGGCTTCAACAAGGAACACAGCCAGTGAAGCTTCGTGTGGGGCTGCCTGGGGCCCAGCTCCCAGGCACTGGGCTCCCCACGATGCCACACCGCCTCCACAGAGCCAGGAAAGTTGTGTACACAACACGCTGTGCAGGGACAAAGGCTCTAGGGAGTGCCAGCAACAGTTCCAGTGACAGCTCCAGACCCTCTGGGATGTTCTGAAGGCCTCTCCTGCTATGATAGTCAAGGGAGGTTCACAGCATGTCAAGGTCCACGCCTGTATGCTGCCAGCAGGGAGATGACTGGACATCATCTCAGGAGTCATTTCTCTTACCTCCCTCCCTGCCACTACGTTAACAACCCCTTTTTTTTTTGAAACGGAATCTCGTGCTGTTGCCCAGGCTGGAGTGCAATGGCATGGTCTCAGCTCCCTGCAACTTCCGCCTCCCGGGTTCAAGCAATTATCCTGCCTCAGCCTCCCAAGTAGCTGAGATTACAGGCACTCGCCACCATGCCCGGCTAATTTCTGTATTTTTAGTAGAGATGGGCTTTCACCATGTTGGCCAGGCTGGTTTCAAATGCCTGACCTCAGGTAAACCACCCTCCTCAGCCTCCCAAAGTGCTGGGATTACAGGCATGAGCCAACATGACCGGCCAACAACCTCCTTTAACATCAGAGAAGAGGATGCAAGTTGGAGCCGGGGGTTGACCACTGTCTTGCTCCTTGTCCCAAGTCTTTGAAAACCGGTAACTCCATCAGATCGAGGCCTGGAAGGCCCAAGGTTCACAAGGACAAACAGGTTTGCGCTAAGAGGAGATATTAGAAATGAAACCCAGGGGGCCAGGCACAGGGGCTCACAGCTATAATCCCAGCACTTTGGGAGCCAAAGCAGGGGGACTGCTTAAGGCCAGGAGTTGGAGACCAGCATAGGCAATATGGTGAAACTGCCTCTACAAAAATTAGCTAGGTGCAGTGGCATGTGTCTACAGTCTCTCTCAGCTACTCAGGGGGCTGAGGTGGGAGGACTGCCTAAGCCTGGGGAGGTCAAGGCCGCAGTGAGTGGTGATCATGCCACTGAACTACAGCCTGGGCAACACAGTAAGACCTAAGACTCAAAAAAAAAAAAAAGAAAAACTCAGTTATGTACACTGTGTGGTAAGGACAGAAAGTCTGCATGAACACTAATAAGGCTGATCCTGCCGGGCGTGGTGGCTCACGTCTGTAATCCCAGCACTTTGGGAGGCTGAGGCAGGAGGATCACAAAGTCAGGAGTTCAAGACCAGCCTGACCAACATGGAGAAACCCTGTCTCTACTAAAAATACAAAAAATTAGCCGGGTATGGTGGCACATGCCTGTAATGCCTGCTACTCAGGAGGCTGAGGCAGGAGAATCGATTGAACCCAGGAGGCGGAGGTTGCGGTGAGCTGAGATTGTGCCATTGCACTCCAGCCTGGACAACAAGAGTGAAACTCCGTATTAAAAAAATAATAAATAAAAAAAATATTAATAAGGTGATCCATGGCTGGGGTGGGTGTCAGGGGTCACTGGCTCTCTGAGCACCAGTTTCTTCCTAAGACCAGGCAGTGCCCCTGTTATACACCCCACAGCTCCGTGTGCTTGTGCCTCTGAGTCAGCCACGAGGCTGTAATCACAGAGCACTCATTCTCCTTACCGGCTCTTGCCTGTGCCTCACATCGGGTGGTGTTCTGCATGTCCCTGTGTCTGTGCAACTGATCAGAGTGCCTGGCGCACATTAAGTCCTTAATAACTGCGATTGAATGCAAAATTAAAGAACCCACGAACGAAAATAAAAATGTCACCACATGAGATATTATACAGTGTGGAAAAAAATAAGCTATCAAGCCACAGACAGACAAGGAGGAACCATCGATACGTACTGCCAAGTGAAAGGAGCCACACGAGGTGGCATTCCAGCTACAGGCCAATGTGAAAAGGCCGAACCAAAGATACAGACAGGTCGGTGATTTCCAGAAGACTGGACGGGCAGAGCACAGGGGACTTTGAGGGCAGAGAGGCCGCTCTGTTCAGAGTAATACAAGTGGATGCAAAGCATCCAACATTTGTTCAAATCACAGAACCCTCAACACCAGGAACAAACCCTAATGGAGACTGCAGACTCTGAGAGGTTGTGATAAATCAAAGAAGGTGCATTTTGTCTATTTATTTTTAGAAACAGGGTCTTGTTCTCTCACCCAGGCTGCAATCCAGTGGTATGATTGTAGCTTACTGCAGCCTCAATCTCCGAGGCTCCAGCAATCCTCCTGCCTCAGCCTCTCAAGCAGCTGAGCCTACAGTTGCATGCCACCACTTGGATAATTTTAAATTTTTATTTTTTGTAGAGGTGGGGTTTTGCCGTGTTGCCCAGGCTAGTATCCAACTCCTGGGCTCAAGTGATCTTACCACCTCAGCTTCCAAAAGTGCTGAAACTACAGGGATGAGCCACAGTGCCCAGCCCAAGGCGCACTCATTGTAAGCAATGCACTGCTCTGGAAGGTGATGTTGGTAATGGGGGTGGCTTGGCTTGGCTTTGGCGAAGAAAGTGTATGGGAACTATCTGTACCTTCCACTCAATTTTGCTGTGACCCTAAAACTACTCTAAGAGTAAAGTTATTTAAAAAACACAAAAGCAACAAGCGCAGTGGCTCATGCCTTGTTGGGAACATCACGAGGTCAAGAGATGGAGACCTTCCTGGCCAACATGGTGAAACCCCGTCTCTCCTAAAAATACAAAAATAAGCTGGGCGTGGTGGCGCATGCTTATGTAGTCCCAGCTACTAGAGAGGCTAAGGCAGGAGAATCACTTGAACCTGAGAGGCAGAGTATGCAGTGAGTCGAGATGGCACCACTGTACTCCAGCCTAGAGACAGAGCGAGGCTCTGTCTCCAAAACAACCAACCAACCAACGCTGGACGCAGGGGCTCACACCTGTAATCCAAGCACTTTGGGAGGCGCAGGTGGGTGGATCACAAGGTCAGGAGTACAAAACCAGCCTAACATGGCGAAACCTCATCTCTACTAAAAATACAAAAATGTGCCAGGTGTGGTGGCCCATGCCTGTAGTCCCAGCTACCCAGGAGGCTGAGGCGAGAAAATCACTTGAACTCAGGAGGCAGAGGTTGCAGTGAGCTGAGATCATGCCACTGTACTCCAGCCTAAGCGACAGAGCAAGACTCCATCTCGAAATAAAAAAAACCAGCCAACCACCAAACACAAAAGCCCTGCGGGGCTTCGACCTGCCCGCCCGCCCCACCTCACCTGGCCATCGTGCCTGCGCTTCTTCATGAACTGGGTGATGCACATGCTGCCTGCTGACTTCCTCTTCAGTGAGACAGGAGTACCCTGGCCGGGCCCCATGGAGGGGATGCCACCACTGTCCTCTCTGGGGGCTGAGGGCACCGTGGTCACGTAGCTCCACTGGCATGGCACGGGCAGGTGCTCCTGTTGGAAGTTCCGCAGCACCTGCGGGTGCACGTACCAACACATCCTGAAGTCAGGCCGCTTCTCGTACACTGAGTTCTCGGAAATGAGCCGCTTGAGCCGGGACTTGGAGGGGACGGTGGCATCCTCGCCAGGGGCAGGGGTTTGCAGGCAGGTGGCAGAGGGGCTCAGGGGGCTGCCGTTGTGCTTGCTGAGCAGTCCCCGGCGGCAGTGCTCCTGGAACTCCCGGATGATGACCTTGCTCCCGTTCACGTTGCCATGCAGTAGTGGCAGCAGCTGGGCCAGGACTGGCAAGAGGGAACACAGACGGGCATGAGGCTTGGGGAGACACACACCACCACAGGCCAAGGGATGGGAACCCACACAGCTCCTCGTTGCCATTGAGGTTGGGGCACAGCCAGCTTCGGGGACAGGAGGCTTCATGAGGGCGGTCTTAAGAAAGGGCAGTACCCACACACCTGCCCAGAAGTGAGCCTCAGCCAGGCGTGTGCATTGACAGGGCTGACTCTGATGCCTGCTGTTCCCACCCCAGTGGTTGCCCTGCTCTCCTTGTACGCCATGGTCCCTCCCCAGTTTTTTGAGATTTTTTTTTTCCGACAGGGTCTCACTCTGTGGTCCAGGCTGGAGAGCAGTGGCAGGATCATGGCTCACTGTAGCCTTCTAGGCTCAAGCAGTCCTCCCACCTCAGCCTCCTGAGTAGCTGGGAACACAGGCGTGAGAACCCATGTCCAGGTAATTTTGTGTTTTCTGCAGAGATGGGGTTTTGCCATGTTGCCCAGGCTGGTGTTGAAGCACAAGGCCCAACCAATCCTCCCCACCTTGGCCTCCCAAAGTGCTGGAATCACAGGCGTGATTGACTGTGCCTGGCCCCTTCCTGCCTTTTGAGAAAGCATAACCCCCACTCTAGCACTGTGGGTGCCTATGTCCTGGTTGATAAAACAAGCCAATTAAGGGACCTGCCTTGTCCTGCCACTGGGGACATCATCAAAAGTACGAAAGTACGAACGTGTATGAGAAGAGGGCTGGCCGCTGTTATTTGTGGGAAGAATGTTTGCATCACAGACCCACTAGCCTGGAATTGGCTGGGCCTAGGAACAGGTTGGGGCCTGACCACGTCCCTGAGGAGGGGAGGCCTCACCCACACTCACTTTGCTGGTCCCTCTTCTCCCGCTTGGAGGCCTTGGGTGTCTGCTCCTCCTGGGCGGGCGCGGTCTCCAGGAAGCAGGCTGCAAACTGCTGCAGCACCTTCAGGTCCTCATCTGCACAGTCCCCATCAGCCACCCACACGCAGCCGATTTTCACTGGCTGCAGGACGCGAAACCGCTTCCCCTTGGCCAGAAACTCGTCCCACTCCTTGGCCTTCAGTTTCTGGCGGACCTTGTGGTTCTCAGGGTCGGCGCACTCCTAGTGGGTTAGAAAGCAGAAATGTATTTGGATTTCTCGCTCCACTATTCCCTGGCAGTCTTTTGAGATTCCAGTTCCCAGACAGCTGGGGAGCAAGAGAAAAGGACAAGTGTAAAGCTTCTCACAGTGTCAGGGCCGGGGCAGAGCATACCACATGCTGGCTGTCCCTCGTCCAGACAGAATTATTCTACATGGAAGAATTGACACCTGGTCTTCTCTGGGAGAGTCACAGGTTTTTTCTGACTCACCCATGAGGCCCCTTTTAACACCACTCTCAATTTTCTGGTGAATGCGTGATCGTGGAGCCGCTTAACAGGGTTGAGCGTCTGCCCACACGGCCCAGGCATCAGGCAGACACATGCAGGGCCTAAGACCACTCTCTGACAGACATTTCAGGCCTCGGTGGTCAGGTATGCACAAGGAATGGAGACCCCTCAAGTCCGACCCTGAGACAGTCACACCAAATCCCCGCTTCCCAAATGACAGGCCTTCGGAGCCCCAAAAACAACCTGCTGGAGTTCTACAACCTTATGGAATCTGGAAAGGGTTTGCAGGCAGGTTCGCCTGCAGACGGGGAACCTTTTGGAGAGATGGGGAAGTTCTACGATTTATTCTGGGCTGTGGTCACACATCCACTCGACTGTTTTAAGTCATCAAACTCAACACTCACGATGCACACGTCTTGGTGCATGCTGACTGTACGTTCGATAGAGCGGTTTCCAGCCTTCTAACCCACAGGCTACGGCCATGCTCCCTCACCAGTGTCTGCTCACTTGCAATTTCCTCTTATGTTTGCCACCCTCCCGGGTGATGCTAAGTTCAGGCCCAGCCATTCCGACAAGTGAGCCTGCATGCTGGGAACACAGTTCAAATCGCATATGGCTGGGTGGGGACTCCTGTCACCCTTCCAGGTCACGCCACTGACTGGAGCACCAGTCTGTGAATGAGCTTTTTCTGAGCCAGTGACCTCCCTTTCACTCCCTCACCTCTGTCACACCTTCGTCCTCAGACAGGTACCCATGGGGCACAAAGAAACCATCGTCGTCATCTTCATCCTCTCCCATGTCGTCATCATCATCCTCAAAAGGAGAACAAATGAGTTCATCAGATGGAAGAGCAAAGTGCATCTTATTAAAAACAATAAATTGGTCAGGCACGGTGGCTCATGCCTCTAACCTCAGTTCTTTGGAAGGCCAAGGTAGGTGGATCACTTGAGCTCAGGAGTTCAACACCAGCCTGGCTAACATGGTGAAACTCCATCTTTACTAAAAATACGAATTTTAGTGAGGCCTACTTTCCACAGAAACTAGATGCAAGGTATTAAAAAAAAAGAAAGAAAGAAAAAATACGAATTTTAGTTGGGCACCTGTAATCCCCAGCTCCTAGAGAGGCTGGGGCAGGAGAATCACTTGAACCCGGAAGGCAGAGGTTGCAGTGAACCAAGATCGCGCCACTGCACTCCAGCCTGGGTGATATAGCAAGACTCTGTCTTAGACCAAAAAATGAAAAGCTGTGAACATCTGTCTGGCACTGTGAGCAATCAGCAGAAAGCCACCAAGTCACAGCAGCTGTGCCGTCAGGTGGAAATGGTGAGTAACAGGCTGGCAGGAGGTGAGATGGAGCTGCAGGGCCACAGTGCAGATGCGAACGGGATCCTACCCCGGCAGCCACGAAGGCGAGTGTCGCCAGGTGAGATTTTTCAAGCGAAGCTGGAAGTGTGGATGTTAAGGGAGATTTGGGTTTTAGACCACACAGCAGGCCAAACAAAAGCTGTCTGAGTGAACACAGCTGGGGTATGTCCTTACCCCTTCACTGTGGGACAGGGACTCCCCAGGCTCCTCCTCTTCCCACTCCTCATCGCTGTCCACCTCGTAGTCGAGGAGCTTCTGAGAAAAGAAACACACGGCACTCAAGACTGCCTTCGGGGCTGGAGGGATGGGACAAAGCGAGGAGGTACAGGGACGGAGGCCTGTTCGGGCCCACTCACCGTGTCCTGGGCCCAGGGGTCTCGGGCACGGATGAGCGCTGTCTTCTTGTTCCAGGTCCCCCAGTAGGCTGGCCGGTGGTTCTCACAGAACTGCAGGAGCTTCATCCTGCCGAACTTCCTCCTCTCAGGAACACTGTCACCCTTCCCAGGCTCCACAATCACGACATCACTAAGGAAAACTCTGGGCTCAGGATCATGCCGCCCTAGACTCGCTCACACACCTCCCAGGGACCTCCCAGTGAAGCTGGCCTGACAATTCCAGAAAGTTGGGAGATCGTAAAAACCAGCACTACCTGTCCCCAAAGAAAGGCCAGGAATGTGGACTCAAGGGACAGAGGGAGGAGGGTGCAGCCTGCAGGAAGAGAGGGAAGAAGGTTGCCCAGGTTCAGCCCCAGAGCATTTTTAGCAAGGGGAATTCTATGGAGCCGGGAAATCTGCAAGAGCAGGGAGTGTCCTTCACTGGAGCCCAGCAGAGAAATAAGATTCCTCCAGGAGGGGCTGGGAAGACAGAAAAAGGAAAACTTCAGGGGCTCACAGGAAGGCCAGGTGGAGGGACTCCTGAGCCAGCAGAAGGCCCCAGAGCTCCTGCCTCGGGAACCCCAGGGTTCGGGCAGCTGCCCTCCAGCATCACTAGTGGGCAAAGGCCAACCTCCTTGGGCTCTGACCTGTTGAAAATGTCTGCGTTCTGGGTGGAAACCTGGGTGGGTCCGGACCTCAGAGGCTGCCGGCCTTTGAGGTCTTTCAAGAAGGATAATTCGCCATTCTGCTGCTGAAGGAGCTCGTCTAGCTGACTGCAGAGGTCTGGGTCGAAAACAGTCCGACACTGAGGGGCCAGGACCATGTGCTCTTTAATTTCAAAGGGGGCAAACTTTCCACAGGAGCCGGCAAGGGTCTGAAATAAAGAAGAGACCCAGTGGGGTCTTCAAGGAATGGGAGAAAGGAGCCACCATGGACATACACAACAGGGTGCTGGTGCGATTCACCCAGGCTAAGGGCAAGGCGCAGACTCAAAAGCCCAGGCATTATGTAGGTCCATAGAGCCAAGTGTCCAGGGCTATAGGATGGAGGTCAGATTGGGAGTCTCAAGGGACAGGGTGTGGGGACAGACTAAAAGGGAGGGTTTTGAGTGATGGAAACTCTTCATTATGTATCTTCATTATGGATAGCTGGCCCTGTAATTTGTCCATATGAAAGTCCTGAAAAGGATGTGTTTCATTGCATGTAAATTATATCTCAACAAACCTTGCTAAAGTAGCTCAGGCCTGTAATCCCAGCACTCTGGGAGGCCAAAGACAGTGGATCACCTAAGGTCAGGAGTTCAAGAGCAGCCTGAACAACATGGTGAAATCCTGTCTCTACAAAAAAATAAAAAAATTAGCCAGGGGTGGTGGTGGGCACCTGTAGTCCCACTACTAGGGAGGCTGAGGCAGAAGAATCACTTGAACCCAGGAGGTGGAGGGTGCACTGAGCCAACATTGTGCCACTGCACCCCAGCCTGGGCGACAGAGTGAGACTCCGTCTCAAAAGAAAAAAAATAATTTAGAGACAGGGTCTTACTGTGTCGCCCAGGCTGGTCTCCAACTGCTCCGTTTTTCTGAAATGGAATCTCACTGTATCACGCAGCCTGGAGTGCACTGGCGCAATCTTGGCTCACTGCAACCTGCTCCTCCCGAATTCAAGGGATTCTCCTGCCTCAGTCTCATGAGTAGCTAGGATTATAGGTGCCCACCACCACACTCAGCTAATTTCTGTATTTTTACTAGAGACAAGATTTCACCATGTTGGCCAGGCTGGTCTCGAACTCCTGACTTCAGGTGATCCACTTGCCTTGGCCTCCCCAAGTGCTGGGATTAGAGTCATGAGCCACTGCACAAGGCCAAAAGGAGAAATTTCTGTATAACAAAAGACTCTGTAAACAAAGAGGTAGTAGACTGAGACGAAATATCAGAGGATTAAATACCAGACTGTAAAAAATACTCTTATTACAGATCAGGCCAAAAAAAAAAGTCAATTCTGTTTAAAAAAAAAAAAAAGGTAAAAAATAGGAATTGGCAAGTCACAGAAGAACTAAAATGGGAAACCAACACAAAAAAAAGCTCAACTGCACCAAGAGTCAAGTAAAAATGGAAAGTAAAACAAGAATATCAATTTTTTTTTAATCCATCAGACTGGCAAAGTTAAAATTCATTCCATCCATTAATATCACAGAATCAGGAAGAGACATTTTCAGGCATTGCCAGGAACGTACATCTGAGTTTTTCCTGTCTGGCGGGCACTCTGGCCATGGCTAATGACGTTTCAGCAATGTGCTGTTTTGTCCTAGAGGCGAACTCATGCTTAGTTGGCTGTCCCAGAGGAGGCATGTGTGCAGAGAAACATACACAGGAACCCCTACTGTGCCACTGAGGGGCAGAGAAGCTGAGATAGCGGCAGGCTCTGTGGCTCATGCCTGTGAGCCTAGCACAGTGGGTGGCCAAGGTGAGAGAACTGCTGAGGCCAGGAGTTCAAGACCAGCCCTGGCAACACAGTTAGACCCCATCTCTACTACAAATAAAATTAGGGAGGCTGAGGCGAGCACATTATCTCACGTCAGGAGTTCGAGATCAGCCTGGCCAAACTGGTGAAACCCCATGTCTACTAAAAATATAAAAAATTAGTGAGACACGGTGGCGGGTGCCTGTAATCCCAGCTACTAAGAAGGCTAAGGCAGGAGAATTGCTTAAACCCAGGAGGTGGAGATTGCAGTGAGCTAAGATTGAGCCACAGCACTCCAACCTGGGTGACAGAGCAAGATTCTGTCTTAAAACAAATAAACAAATGAATAAATAAAATTTTAGGCCAGGCGCAGTCGCTCAAGCCTGTAATCCCAGCACTTTGGGAGGCCGAGGCAGGTGGATCACGAGGTCAAGAGATTGAGACCATCCTGGTCAACAAGGTGAAACCCCGTCCCTCCTAAAAATACAAAAAATTAGCTGGGCACGGTGGCACGTGCCTGTAATCCCAGCTACTCAGGAGGCTGAGGCAGAACCACTTGAAACTGGGAGGTGGAGGTTGTGGTGAGCTGAGATCACGCCACTGCACTCCAGCCTGGGCAACAAGAGCAAAACTGTCTCAAAACAAGCAAACAAACAACAAAAACAGTGCTCGCTTCAGCAGCACATATACTAAAACTGGAACGATGCAGAGAAGATTAGCATGGTCCCTGCACAAGGATGACACAAAAATTCGTGAAGTGGTCCATATTTTTTTTTTTTAGTAAAAGAAAAAGAAATGACATGGGTCTGTGTTTGTCACTACGGAATGTGTAGATACAACAATGTCATGTTGTGCACCTTCAAGATAGGCAATTGTTGTGAAATATTTTGAGATACAAATAAAAGGATAGGCCAGGAGCAGGGGCTCACGCCTGAAATCCAAGCACTTTGAGAGGCCAAGGCTAGGAGAAGCTTTTGAGGCCAGAAGGTCAAGACTAGCCTGGGCAACATAGCAAAATCCCGTCTGTACAAAAAATTTTAAAAATTAGGCCGGGCGCAGTGGCTCATGCCCATAATCCCAGCACTTTGGGAGGCTGAGGTGGGCAGATCACTTGAGGTTAGGAGTTCGAGACCAGACTGGCCAACATGGTAAAACCCTGTCTCTTCTACAAATATAAAAATTAGCTGTGCATGATGGTCTGCACCTGTAATTCCAGCTACTCAGGAGGCTGAGGCAGGAGATTCACCTGACCCCAGGGAGCCAAGACTGCGCCACTGCACTCCAGCCTGGGCGACAGAGTGAGACTCTGTCTCAAAAAAAAAAAAAAAAAATTAGCCAGTTGTAGTAGCATATGCCTGTAGTCCCAGCTACTTGGAAGGCTGAGGTGGGAGGATCACCTGAGCCTGAGAGGTCAAGATTGTAGTGAGCTCTGACTGTGACACTGCACTCCAGCCTAAGTGCCAGTGTGTGACCCGGTCTCAAAAATAAATAAATAAACGGCAGATAGATACATTAAAAAGAATGAAATCCATCTAAATGTGGCAATATGACACTTATCAGAGAGCTAAGTACACACATGTATGAACAGACAGTGAGTGGAGCAGGGAAAGGCACTGAAGGCCCGCTAACATTGGAGATGGGCTCCCTCTGCGTAAAAGGGAAGGAGGGCTGTGGTTTCCAGGCACAGATGGTGGCTCAGGTGGTCTGAGCTGTCAGGTGACCAACGCCAGGCGGGGAAAGTAAATCTTTGTGAATTCTACTGTTTTGCGGCTACGTTGGCCCCTCAAGCCCAAGTTTCCCAAGGGTAAAAACATGGTTAACTTCTCTTAACGCCTAACACAAAATTACTCACGAAGCAGCCTCTGAAAACAGCACTTTTTAATGAGACACGCCACTTTTTACCTTTTTGGGTCAAAGCGAAGACAAAATATTGAGCCTCAAGAGTTTACCAAAACGGAACTTTCAGGGCTCACCGGAGGCTCCGTGCCTCATAATCAGAGAAGCTGGCTGGTGACAGATCCTTTCACTTTCAGAGAGGAAAACAGTTGAAACTCGAAAGCAAAGGCAGCTGGCTGCTCACCTTGGGGGCCTGTGGAGTCTTTGGTTTCTGGAAGAACCTGGTGATTTCGGCCTTCTCTGCTTTAATACGCTGTGACGTAAGAGAAGGTGATGAGAAAGAAGGGAGCAAGAGACACAGGGCGCCTCAAAACATGCAAATGTCCCCCCAGCACCAGAACGCAAGCATGTTATCTCAAAGGCTCTACGGTGATTTTTTTAGCTCTCAAAACCCACAGACCCGCAACCGTGCCAGCCCATCTCAAAATGTCCGAGTTGCCCTTGCAGGCGGGAGTGCCAGGGTACGGGGCCAGTAGGCGTGTGACAGGCCAGCACCGAGAAGCAGCAAAAGGAGGCATCTAGACAGATTCGTCCCTCCTGGGGCACCACTTGGTTTCCTCAAACCAAGAGAACATTAGGCGACAGCCGTGGCTAGGATTCCACGTCGGCATCTGCCTTGGGCCGCGATGGGGAAGTCCTGAAGGACACACGCTACCTTCTCCTCTTCTCTTAACCGCTTCTCTTCTTCCTTTTTCCTTTTCTCCTCAAGTTTAGCCCTGTGAGACAGCAAATGACATTTCAGCCAACTCTTTGCTATGGTTCTGAACGGGACCACGGTACGCAACTGTTAGTCCACGGCAGTTACTTTGCAGTAATGAGTATGTACGTGCACGTTACTGTAAAGCTAGCCACAACGCAGGCCTTCACAATAAAATTCTTCCTGTGACTAGAATACATATATGTAAAAGACTGTAGCCAGCCGATGCACAATTACCACAAACAAAACCCATATTCCTGCGATGCAAATGCCTCAGTTGGTTGGGAACTGGAAGGACAGTCACAGGCAGAGACAAGGGGCCCAGGGTGAGTGGACGTGGGAGAGCACGCAAGAGCAGGGAGCTGCTTTCCACTGCTCCCACGTCGGGGCCGCACGTGCAGCTCACACAGGAGAAACAGAAAGGAACTGATGGGAGCCCCAATCTCCTTGCGAAACACCAAAGGCCCATCACGGCGGCCAGAAGTGGAACCCAGCAGCGGGGAGGTAGGCCCAGCATGGCTGAGGGCACTCACTCCAGGGCTTCCTGCCTCTCCTTGCGCCGCTCTTCCTTAAGCCGCTGCTTCTCCGCCTTCTCCTTCTCATCCTTCTCCCGTTTCTCCCGCCTCTCCTTTTCCTTCAGCTCCTTCTCTTCCTCCTTCTTCTTCTTGGCCTCTTCCTTGGCCCGCTTGGCCTCCTCTTTCAGCTTCTCCTTTTCTTCTCTTTCTGCACGTAACTTGAGCTGTTTACCCAGGCGCTCCTGATCCTATAAGACAGTGTGGCAGGTGACAGGTGGCCTTCTTGCCAGTCCCCAAGAGGGAGCTCAAGACAGTGTCAAGTGGCCCTCTCTCTAGATCCCAGAAGGAAGCTCTGATCAGAACATGGGGGAGAGCTGGGCCTAGATGAGAGGGACAGAATTTGGGGACCAAGGCTGGGCGCAGTGGCACATGCCTGTAATTCCAGCACTTCGGGAGGTCAAGGTGGGTAGATCACCTGAGGTCAGGAGTTCGAGACCAGCCTGGTCAACATGGTGACACCCAGTCTCTACTAAAAATACAAAAATTAGCCAGGCGTGGTAGAGGGTGCCTGTATTCCCAGCTACTCAGGAGGTTGAGGCAGGAGAATCACTTGAACCCAGGAGACCTAGGGTGCAGTGAGCTGAGATCACATCGTTGCACTCCAGCCTGGGCAACCAAGTAAGACTCAGTTAAAAAAAAAAAGAATTCAGAGATCAGCTCCAGGAAGAGCCTCTAATCAACAACCTTACACTGAAGTAATTTTATTTATTTTTTTAGATGAAGTCCACTCTGTTGCCCAGGCTGGAGTACAGTGGTGTAGCCATAGCACCCAGCCACAGAAGTGATTTTCATCATCCATTATGCTTCCCTCCATCATGAGAAAAATGATAATAATTAGCCCTGTGTCCTGGTACTTGTGGTCAATTCAATATAAGATTCATTTAAAACACAATCTGGCCTGCGCAATGGAGCTCACTTCTATAATGCCAGCACTTTGGGGGGCTGAGGCAGACAGATTGCTTGAGGCCAGGAGTTCGAGAACAGCCTGGCCAACAAGATAAAACCCCAACTCTACTAAAAATACAAAAAATTTAGCCAGATGTGGCGATGCACACCTATAGTTCCAGCTACTCAGGAGGCTGAGGCAAAAGAATCACTGGAACGCAGAAGGCAGTTCAAGATCATGCCATGGCATTCCAGCCTGGGCAACAGAGTGAGACTCTGCCTAAAAAACAAACAAAAAACCCCAAAAACATTTACTAATTTGGAAATGGGGTCTCATTCTAGTGCCCAGGCTGGAGTGCAGCAGCACTGTCTTGGCTCAATGAAACCTCCGTCCTGGGCTCAAAGCAATCTTCTGGCTGGGCGTAGTAGCTCACGCCTGTAATCCCAGCACTCTGGGAGGCTGAGACGGGTAAATCACAAGGTCAGGAGCTCAAAACTCACTGGCCAATATGGTAAAACCCCGTGACTACTAAAAATACAAAAAAATTAGCTGGGCATGGTGGTGTGCACCTGTAGTCCCAGCTGCTCGGGAGGCTGAGGCAGGAGAATTGCTTGAACTCAGGAAGCAGAGGTTGCAGTGAGCCCAGATGTGCCACCACACCCCAGACTGGGAAACAGAGCAAGACTCCATCTCAAAAAAAAAAAGCAATCTTCCTGCCTCAGCCACCTGAGTAGCTGAGACCACAGGCACCTATCACCACACCTGGCTAATTTTTGTCGAGACAGAGTCTCACCAGGTTGCCGAGGCTGATCTTGAACTTCTGCGCTCAAGTAACCTACCCACCTCAGCCTCCCAAAATGCTAGGATTATAGGCATGAGCCATCACAACCAGCCCAGGTTGTTTTCTCTTTTCTTTTTTTGAGAAAGAGTCTCGCTCTGTCACCAGGCTGGAGTGCAATGGCGCCACCTTGCTCACTGCAACTTCGAACTCCCTGGTTCAAGAGATTCTCCTGCCTCAGCCTCCTGAGTGGCTGGGACTACAGGCGCATGCCACCGCGCCCAGCTAATTTTCGTATTTTTAGTAGAGACAGGGTTTTCCCACATTGGTCAGGCTGGTCTTGAACTCCTGACCTCTTCTTGATCTGCCCACCTTGGCCTCCCAAAGTGCTGGGATTACAGGCGTGAGCCAGAACACCTGGCCTCAAATTCTTTAAGAGAGTAACACTTCATTGCTAAGTTCCTCATTCCAAAGACTTGGTAGTGCCCTGGGACACTCAATCATTATGTGATCTGAAGTTTAATGTTAAACATGGTCAGCTGGGAGTGGTGGCTCACGCCTGTAATCCTGGCACCTTGGGAGATGAAGGCAGGCGGATCACTTGAGGTCAAGAGTTTGAGACCAACTTGGCCAACATGGTGAAACCCTGTCTCTACTAAAAATGCAAAAATTAGTCAGGAGTGGTGGCGTATGCCTGTAATCCCAGCTACTCGGGAGGCTGAGGCAGAAGAATCGCTTGAACCTGGTAGGCAGAGGTTGCAGTAAGCCAAGATGTTGCCACTGCACTCCAGCCTGAGCAACGGAAAGAAGACTCCATCTCAAAAAAACAAAACAAAATGATCACCTGCTCGGCTCCACAGGTGCCCACTCCCAGCACAGCATGAGGACCATCTCTCATCCAATACCGGCTTCCCACATGTCTGGAGCCTGACAGCTCAGCTTTCAGTTTGGGTTAAGAGTATCTGCCTTTCGGGTGATGAAAAATGAGAATACATGGACACAGGGAAGGGAGTACTACACACTGGGGTCTACTGGGGGGAATAGAGGAGGGACAGTGGGGGGGGAGCGGGGGAGGGATGGCCTGGGGAAGAATGCCAAATGTGGGAGAAGGGGAAGAAGGCAGCAAAACACACTGCCATGTGTGTACCTATACAACTATCTTGCATGTTCTGCACATGTACCCCAAAAGCTAAAATGCAATTAAAAAATAAATAAATAAATTTAATAAAAGAAAAAAAAGAGTATCTGCCTTTGTCTCTAAGGACATGCTCTAAATGTGTCCGAGTACATCTCTGGTAGCCTTAACAAAAGCCAGAGAGACACAGTCTGAAAGATGTCGATTTTCATTTCTTGCCAGTGTCCTGTGTGACTGCATCTGACATACAACACAGATGACAAAGGTGACTGGACTGAACAAGGACACTGTTAACATAGCTGTGGGTGGAGCAGAGTCTCCAGCCCTGTTCCTAAGCAAGAAATAGAAGGCTTCTAGAAACTGCAGGTGAATCAGATTTCTTCAGCCACACTTGGGTATTTTCTCCTCCAATGTGTGCAGGACTTGGAGGTGCCAATGAGCTTCAAGAGAGTTCGCATTCTGGCCAGGGGTGGTGGCTCATGCCTGTAATCCCAGCACTTTGGGGAGGCTGAGGCGGGCAGATCACTTCAGGTCAGGAGTTCAAGACCAGCCTGACCAAAATGGAGAAACCCCGTCACTACTAAAAAATAAAATTAGACAGGTGTGGTGGCGCATGCCTGTGATCCCAGTTACTCTGGAGGCTGAGGCAAGAGAATAGCTTGAAACCAGGAGGCGGAGGTTCTGGTGAGTCAAGATTGCGCCACTGCACTGCAGCCTGGGCGACAAGAGTGAAACTCTGTCTCAGAAAAAAGAGTTCTCCTTTCAAAGAGTGAGATAAACTGTAAAAATAAAAATCAGTCTGGGTGTGGTGGCTCGCACCTATAATCCCAGCACTTTGGGAGGCCAAGGTGGGTGGACCACCTGAAGTCAGGGGTTCAAGACCAGCGAGGTCAATATGGTGAAACCCTGTCACACACACACAAAAAAATTAGCCAGGTGTGGTGGTGCACACCTGTAATCCCAGCTACTCGGGAGGCGAAGGCAGGAAAACTGCATGAACCCTGGAGGTGGAGGCTGCAATAAGCCAAGATTACACCACTGCACTCCAGCCTGGGCAAAAGAGCAAGACCCTATCTCAAAAACAGTAATAATATCAAAATCAACCCCAAATCTGACCCACAAAAATACAGTGCGGCTATCAGGAAGCTCAGTGAACACAGAGCTGACGGTCACCAGGCCCCTCCTGTGAGCTGCCAGCACAGGCAGAGCCCAGAGGCCTTCCCTGCAGTTTCCGTTTGTTTTGTTATAACACGATGTTCAACCTCCCTGATCTTTAAGCAGTAAGTAAAAAGGCCTCTGGTGATGCCCCCCACAGAATAAGAAACTCAGCAGGGAGTTCCTAAAGGATAAGCAGCCATCAAGTGTAGGGGCTATGAGGATGTTACAGCACTTAGGAAGAAGTGGAACTTAAATCCCTATGAAAGAGTTGGGACAGCAGGGAAAGGGGCTGAGGCTTCTGGAAGGCACTTTTAAGCTACAGTGGGATGAGGAACCGTTGAGTGGTAGCACTCCTGATAAAAGCTGAGAAAAGGCCACACACAAAATCTTAGGACCCAGCAAAGCAAAAACCAACACAATCCACGTACCATCAAGCCCAGGTAAATAAAATGAAGCAAGAATCAAAATGATGGTCAGAGGAGGCTGGGGAAATGTAAAAACGGGACCAAAGGAACTGCAAAGGGCTCTGCTTACTATTGAATGTAAAAAGCACAGCAGGTAAATTTTCTATTTCAGGGAAAATGGCTTACTCTTTGCAGTCTGAGCTTGTTCTTCTCCGTAGGACCTTTGACGAATTTCTTAGTTATCTGAAATGAAAGACATTTACCTTTAATCACCAGTTATTTCAATCGCTTCAAGAAAAAGAGAAACTTTTCCAGGTGATCAGTTTTCCCACCAACAGAACCAAAATGTCATGGTATAGTCATAAACTCCACTGAGTACGCACACGTGTATCTAGGATTAGATCACGAGGGAGATTGTGGAGGCAGATAAAGAAATGAGTGAAGCAGGCCACACAAGAAAAACAAGGCAAGCTCAGAAATAAAAGCAACAGACAAATCTGGGTGCGGTGGCTCACGCATGCAATCTTAGCACTTCAGGAGGCTGAGGCAGGCAGATCACCTGAGGTCAGGAGTTTGAGACCAGCCTGGCCAACATGGCAAAACCCTGTCTCTACTAAAAATACAAATAATTGGGTGTGGTGGCGGGCTACGCGGAAGGCTGAGGCAGAAGAATCGCCTAAACATGGAGGAGGAGGCTGCAGTGAGCCTGGATGGTGCCACTGCACTCCGGCCGGGGCTACATAGCCAGACTGTCTCAAAATAAATAAATAAATAGATAGATACTAAATTAATCAAGTAAAACATGTCTCCAGGTTGGCTTTCTGTGAACCTCTAATTTACATTCTGTCTAACCCCACTCTGCTTTTTATATTTTTTTATTTTTAATTCTTGTTTTTGAGATGGAGTCTCATTCCCATTGCACAGGCTGGAGTGCAAGTAGTACAAGCTCAGCTCACTGCAACCTCCACCTCCTGGGTTCAAGTGCTTCTCCTTCCACAGCCTCCAGAGTAGCTGGGATTACAGGCACGTGCCACATGCCTGGAGACATTCTGTATTTTTAGTAGAGATGGGGTTTCGCCAAGGGGGCCAGGCTGGTCTTGAACTCCTGACCTCAGATGATCCACCTGCCTCAGCCTCCCAAAGTGCTAGGATTACAGGCATGAGCCACCACGCCCGGCCCACTCTGCTTTTTAGAATGTGGAGTGAAAGCTTAAGACAAAAGGGAAACTTACTGGGTTTGTCTAGGAACTCTGTATTCTAGGGCACAATATTCTCTATCACGTACCTTCACACTGAGCTTAGGCTACTAGGAATTACCAACAGGACCCACGATGTGCCTCACCATCCACCTAAATGGTCCTGGGGTGTAAGACGAACAGGGAGGTGGCGGGGAATACCAAACTATTAGAGTGAAGAACAATGGGAAAAGAGGCTTAAGGTTGGGAAGAAATAGTTCTCCGGGTTCACTGCAGACTTAAAGTGTAAGGCTGTAGTTGAATTGAGAAAGCAAAGGCCCAGCCAGGTGCAGTGGCTCACACCTGTAATCCCAGCACTTTGGGAGGCAGAGGTGGGTGGATCACAAGTTCAGGAGATTGAGACCATCCTTGCTAAAAGGGTGAAGCCCTGTCTTTACTAAAAATACAAAAAATTAGCTGGGCGTGGTGGCATGTGCCTGTAAACCCAACTGCTCAGGAGGCTGAGGCAGGAGAATCACTTGAACCCGGGAGGTAGAGGTTGCAGTGAGCCAAGATTGAGCCATTGCACTCCAGCCTGGGTGCCTGGGCAACAGAGCAAGAGCAAGACGCCACATCAAAGTGAAAAAAAAACCTGAAAAACCAAAAGCCCATTTTCCTGGCAATGGTCTGACAGGTCAAAAAAATTATTTAACAGTGATTTCTCTATCTGTGAAAGCTGAACCCCTGACTAGGACCTCTCACAGAATAAAAGCTTTAGATGAGTGAACTCTAAAAAATAGCCTTTCCACTGGGGTCCCACTGAGTCCTTTCTGGACTAGACCTTTGTTTAGGGAACGGCTGAGCCGTTGTGAGAAGGCTGCCTGTGTTGGCAGAAGCTCCTTCACCAGGGTGCTTAGTCTTTACTGAGAATGTGGCAACAGAAATGCCAGCCAGAGGCAGCCTCACCAAATGCTGCAGAAAAAGCATGTGTCTCTCCAGCATTCACTCTGGCTGCCAAGGCTGTATGCCTCACCCCCACTCTGAGGGATTTAGCTGCAGAATGTGGGAGCCACCACAGTTCCATGGACTGCATATGGAATGTGGTCTTGGGGCAGTGGGGAACTCATTTCTGTGCTCCTGCCCGTAGGTAAAGCTCAGCTGCAGAATCTCCTGCCTCTTACAATGCCCCCCTCCTCTGCTGTGAGTCCAGGAATAATAGACTTGATGTGACTGGCAGGAGCCTGCTCAGTAATACCCAACAAAGCAACGGAGAAATAACTGCTTAATTTAAAACTGGTATCTCGGGCCGGGCCCGGTGGCTCAAGCCTGTAATCCCAGCACTTTGGGAGGCCGAGGCAGGTGGATCACAAGGTCAAGAGATCGAGACCATCCTGGTCAACATGGTGAAACCCCGTCTCTACTAAAGGTACAAAAATTAGCTGGGCATGGTGGCGCGTGCCTGTAATCCCAGCGACTCGGGAGGCTGAGGCAGGAGAATTGCCTGAACCCAGGAGGCGGAGGTCGCGGTGAGCCGAGATTGTGCCATTGCACTCCAGCCTGGGTAACAAGAGCGAAACTCCGTCTCAAAAAAAAAAAAGAAAGAAAAAAGGAAAAAAACTGGTGTCTCTTTTGCTTTACCAAAACCTCAGATGAACCTTGAGGTGGGACAGAACTTTATCTTCCTAAAATTTGATGCAACTGTTTCTAGATCTCACTCTTAAAATTCTATGCAAGGCTACCACACTCTACCCAGCTGGAGCCCAGCCAAACAGCACCCTCGACTGCCAAAAACCAGGATCCCAGAAGGAAGCTGAAACACAGAAAGCGACGATCCCAAGGAGTTGAGACAGAGCTCACAGTGTGTGGGCATGAAAATTCCTACACATTTTCCCCGATAACCCTCTCAGAGCCTATGGACTCTCTGATTTTATACTAAAGGGTATCCAATTTCTAAGTCCAGAGCAGATAAGTGGCTAAAACCTAACAGCAGGGGAGCAAAGGCAGGGGTAACAGAGAAAACCTCCAATTGGCCCAAGCATAGGAGAGAGTACAAGCTGGGAAAATAGGAATGCACACATTGCCTTGAGCTAGCAAAGCTCATTCTCCTAACAGCCCAAAGCCACTTGTAGAAGGAAGCTGCAAGCAGCAATCATTTAGTGAAAGCCAAGCAGAGAAACAGGAGTATCTACTAAGACAGATCGGTACCCTGCAGCACACCCACACCATGGGATGTCACAGAGCAGTTAAAAAGGGCTCGATCTTCCCATCCCAGTATAAAAAACATCAAAGACACCCCTGAGTAACAAAGCCAGATGTTTACAGTGTATGTCGGACGGAAAGAAACAAAACCATACTGGGTATTTCCTAGGAATCTGTCTGGATAGCAGGACACGGAAAAATACAAGATGATGATGATGATGATCATTGCAACCTCCTGGGAGAACAAAGGGCTGCAAGCTTTCCATTCTTTTTCCTTTTTTTGAGACAGAGTGTCTGGTTGTTGCCCAGGCTGGAGTGCAGGGGTACAATCATGACTCATTGCAACGTCTGCCTCCTTGGCTCAAGTGATCCTCCCACCTCAGCCTCCTGAGGAGCTGAGACTACAGGTGTGCACCACCATGTCCAGCTAATTTTTGTATTTTTTATAGAGACGGGGTTTCCCCTTGTTGGTCAGGCTGGTCTCTAACTACTAGGCTCAAGCGATCCCCCCACATTGGCTTCCCAAAGCACTGGGATTACAGGCAGACAGTGCACCTGGACCATTCTTTCTTTTAAACACGGGCAATTTGTTACAAACGTAATTTCAAGTATATGGAAAGAAGTTCCAGCAATCTGGGCACAGAGGCGAGCCAACGATTCCAGTAACAAACGCAACTGCACCAACATGATCATTTGTAGACTCATCATCTCCATCACTAACAGAAGAGGCTAAATTACAAGTCTGATTGCAAACAAACTTCAGAAAAGGTTCTTTCCCACATGGTAGAAAACTCTAATACTAAAAAGGAATGCTGCAGCTATTCAAAAGACTCTGGTAGTATCTAAGGAGGGGTCTTTCTAAATCACTGTTTTTCCCAAGTGAGATTTTCCAGATCCTACAGTGCTAAAATGACAACAAAAACCGAAACAAACAAAAACCTGCTCTGAAGCTCCCTGTGAACGGACAGCTGGATCTGTATCGGAACAAACCCCCACTTTTTCTTTTATTTTAAAAAAGAAAAAATATAGAAGGCAAGTCAGCTCACAAAGTATGGTGGCACTAAATGCCCGGGAGCTCTCAATGCAGATTTCACTGCACCAACTCAAGGAAGAACAGACCCCAGAGACAACCACACAGATCACATAGTGATGTGAAACAATCTGCAAGCTTCCCACCAGCTCCCCCTGCAGTCTGGAAAGAGGGGCTGGTGGGGAGGGAAAGTGTGCAAACAATGTATTCCCCAGAGTAACATATGTTGTGGGCGTGGGGGATAGAGGGGGTGCAGACCTCATGGCATGGAAAGGTGTTAAGAATTAGGCACCAACTAGGCCGGGCGCGGTGGCTCAAGCCTGTAATCCCAGCACTTTGGGAGGCCGAGGCGGGTGGATCAGGAGGTCAAGAGATCGAGACCATCCTGGTCAACATGGTGAAACCCCAGCTCTACTAAAAATACGAAAAATTAGCTGGGCATGGTGGTGCGCGCCTGTAATCCCAGCTACTCGGGAGGCTGAGGCAGGAGAATTGCCTGAACCCAGGAGGCAGAGGTTGCAGTGAGCCGAGATCGTGCCATTGCACTCCAGCCTGGGTGACGTGAGTGAAACTCCGTCTCAAAAAAAAAAGTTAGGCACCAACTACGAAGCAGACCAACCCAGACATGCAGGACTCCTCAAAGGCAGGGAGGAAGTAGGAGTTGGAGGTGGAGCCTCTCCCAGCTGGGATCTCAGGGAGCCCTGCCATCAGAGTAGAGCAGGGGGAAGCCTCCTGATCATCGCTTCAGTGCACATAGCTTCAGTGAATGACAGGCCCCCCGGGGGTTGTTGTGGACGCTTTCTGCCACAGGCTCTGGGACAGCCTAAAGCCTTCACTACTTGTCAATTATTTGAAAAGTTGGGCTAATACTGCCTTCTAGTGCATTCCAAAACCTCCAGTCTGTGTTCAGAACAAGATCTAGCATCCCAAATGCAGGGTTTCCTAAATATCACACACTAGGTTCATGTGCTCACTTGTGTTAGAAAGCGGGCAGGACTGTTTCACCACAATGCCCAACAAGGTGACTTCCCGCTTTGCAGACTGAGCTGTGGACGATAGAGCAAAATTAACAGAAACATGTGCTTGTACCCTGCTCTTGCTAAATGGCTGCCAACACGTCACAGGACAACATTCTGCAAAGCAGCAGCAGCCTGGAAGAAATTCAAGTGATTGAATGGACACTACAGGATGGCCAAAGTGGAGAGACTTCAACTCTGATTTTGGGAGACTGAGTGATGGCTTAGGTAGAAGTTGAATTGTGTAGATCCCATGTGGCACATTTAGCAACTTAGAAGAGGGTACTAGGCTTAGCACCTAAGTGATAAAATAATCTGCTTACCTATGTAACAAACCTGCACATGTAAAAAAAAAGGTAGGGGGCAGGCGTGGTGGCTCACACCTGGAATCCCAGCACTTTGAGAGGCCAAAGTGGGTGGATGACCTGAGGTCAGGAGTTCAAGACCAGCCTAACAAACATGGAGAAACCCCATCTCTACTAAAATATACAACATTAGCTGGTGTGGTGGTGCATACCTGTAGTCCCAGCTACTCAGGAGACTGAGACAGGAGACTCACTTGAACCCGGGAGGCGGAGGTTGCGGTGAGCCGAGACAGCACCATTGTACTCCAGCCTGAGCAACAAGAACGAAACTCCATCTTAAAAAGGAAAAAAAAAAGTAGAAGCCCAGGCGCAGTGGCTAATGCCTGTAATCCCAGCACTTTGGGAGGCCAAAGCGAGCAGATCACTTGAGGTTAGAAGTTTGAGACCAGCCTAGCCAACATGGTGAAACCCATCTCTACCTAAAAAATACAAACATTAGCTGGGTGTGGTGGTGGGAGCCTGGAATCCCAACTACTCGGGAGGGTGAGGCAAGAGAATCGCCTGAAGCCAGGAGATGGAGGTTGCAGTGAGTTGAGATCACGCCACTGCACTCCAGCCTGACCAACAGTGAGACCACATCTCAAAAAAAAAAGAAGAAGAAGAAAAGATTTGCTTCATTTTTATCAACATTTCATGAACCTCAGCCGGGCGCGGCGGCTCACGCCTGTAATCCCAGCACTTTGGGAGGTCGAGGCGGGTGGATCACGAGGTCAAGAGATCAAGACCATCCTGGTCAACATGGTGAAACCCGTCTCTACTAAAAATACAAAAAATTAGCTGGGCATGGTGGCGCGTGCCTGTAATCCCAGCTACTCAGGAGGCTGAGGCAAGAGAATTGCCTGAACCCAGGAGGCGGAGGTTGCGGTGAGCCAAGATCGCGCCATTGCACTCCAACCAAGAGCAAAACTCCGTCTCAAAAAAATAAAAAATTAAAAAAATAAAGAAAGACAGCCAGGCGCGGTGGCTCAAGCCTGTAATCCCAGCACTTTGGGAGGCCGAGGCAGGTGGATCACGAGGTCAAGAGATCGAGACCATCCTGGTCAACATGGTGGAAGCCCATCTCTACAAAAATACAAAAAATTAGCTGGGCATGGTGGCGTACGCCTGTAGTCCCAGCTACTCAGGAGGCTGAAGTAGGAGAATTGCCTGAACCCAGGAGGTGGAGGTTGCGGTGAGCAGAGATCGTGCCATTGCACTCCAGCCTGGGTAACCAGAGTGAAACGCCGTCTCAAAAAAAAAAAAAAAAGAAAGACAAATGGTTCCTTAGAGTTCAAAAATCCAAAAGCAAACAAGGTCGGTGGTTTATGGTCCAGGTGGTCTACTTGTATCTGCTTACAGGTAGAGATTAAATGATCCATTTCAGGATCTACTCTCATCAAGACCCAACATGAACGAACAGAAGTGCTACAAAACCAAAAACACAAAACAGCAGTTTCTTCTGGTTCTACATACTTAAGATCAAAAGTAAAAACTTTAAACAAACAAAAAAAGACACTGCTAAACACACCATGGGACTCATAACTGATTTTATCAGTTTGGGCCCTATGACCCTAAGGACACCGTCATGGTAATCAAAAACCAATGACAGAGACAGACCATGCAAAAGTCACCCTTACAGGTTCCTTCAAAATGGTTCCAGACAGGGTATCACTCTGTCGTCCAGGCTGGAGTGCAGTGGTATGATCACAGCTCATGTAACCTCCAACTCCTAACCTCAAGTGATCCTCCTGCCTCAGCTTCCCCAGGTAGCTGGGACTACAGGCACGTGCCACCACACCCAAATAATTTTTATAAAAAGTTTTTGCAGGGCTGGGTGCAGTGACTCATGCCTGTAATTCCAGCACTTTGGGAGGCCAAGAGAGGCAAATGACTTGAGGTCAGGAATTCAAGACAAGCTTGGTCAAGATGGTGAAACCTTGTCTCTACTAACAATATAAAAATCAGCCAGGTATGATGGCATGCACCTGTAATCCCAGTTATTAGGGAGGCTGAGGCAGGAGAATCACTTGAACTTGGGAGGTGGAGGTTGCAGTGAGCCGAGATCACTCCACTGAACTCCAGCCTGGGTAACAGAGACTCTGTCTCAAAAAAATAAAAATTATTTTGTAGAGATGGTGTCTGTTAACCAGGTTGGTTTTAAAGTGATCTTCAAGTGATCTTCCCACCTCAGCCTCCCAGAAGTGCTGGGATGATAGGTGTGAGCCACCATGCCCAGACCCAGGTGAGGCTGTTTTTAAGATGGGTGGCTGTGCTGACAGGGGCTGACGCTACAGAATTCCCCATGTCATGTTTCCTGCCATCTCACTGCCACTTCAGTGCTCCGTGCCTCCGTACCCACAAGGTCTCTACAGTTCTGTGCTTGGACAGGAGGGGCACAGCGGAAGCTGGACCTGGAGTCTGAAGTGAGGGCTCAGATCCTAATTCCCAGAAACAGCTAAGCTGTCGCTGATTAGGTGTGAACAACGGAGGCTAAACAGCAGGGTGTTATCCTCACAAGACAGGAGGTGCTGTTGATAAATAAAGTCCCAGGTGCATCACAATGAACATACAACTGAACACTCTTGAGTTTTGATACCGGGAAGAACTTCGTGTCAAGTGGTCACAGGACCTAGCCGATGGCCCCACTCACTCTGCCACAAACCATCTGGGTGAGCCCGTCGGGACTGACAGTGCTCTGAGATCTGTGAACACTGACATGCGGGGACTCCGTGGGAGATACTCACTCTGCGGACGGGTGTGGAGGTGGGGAAGGGACTTGTGCTGCTGTGCTGCTTTGGGAGAGCAGGCGGCCCCTCGGGCGAGCTGGTGGAAGAGGGAGAGCTCAGTGAAGAATGGCTGAGTACAGAGTCTTCTCCGAGGCAAGATTCCAGCACCTCGCTCTCAGGGGTCATGCTCTTGCCTTGGGGTGTTGCCAGAGGGGATTTAGTTTGGGGGGTCCTCACAGCCAAGATGTCCTGCAAGACCACCATGGGCACCTTCCCTCTGAAGAGGATGCCCCCAGCTTCACTCCAGTCATCCTGCTCCTTTCTGGAGCACATTCTCGGGCCACTCATCAGCTCCGGGCAGCTCTGTGGCGAACATTCCTGGGAGTCAACTCTCCTCCCCATGCCTTCAGAGCCAACACCCTCCTCCTCTGTTTTGCAAGGAATGTCTGAATGGGTCTCTCCAGGAAATGCCAGCTTGTCATTCTGAATGGCCTTCGGCAACCCCTGCCGATCCCCAGCTTCCCCTCGGTCTCCGTTCACCGCCTCCCTGGAGGGGGAGGCTTCAGAATTTAGTTTACTGCGCTCCACAAGACCGTCAGGCGGCTCATTCGAGTCCGGCGGCTCATTCGAGTCCTCCGTCAAATCAATGATGACTGTGCTCTGGCCAACACTAGTTTCGATTCTATTTCTTAAAAAGTTATCTAAGGGACCCTTCCCGTTGACAAGTTTTGGTCTCAAGTCTATGTTAGAACCCACATGACAGTCGTTTTCCAAGGTGTCCAAAGAGGTCTCGGTCTCAAAATCGGGGCTTTTACTTTGCACAGAAGTACCCTGATCGTCGGACATGTCATCAGCTTTCTCCTTTGGGACAATATTCAGCGGCTTAAACGGCAGACGGGCTGAAGCAAAGACAGAAAGTCATCTTTAGAGAATGTTGAGAGTTATAAGCACTCACAAGCTTCAAGATTATTTACTTGTTGGGACATGTTGGGGATAATTTCAAAGTTTGAAAAGGGGCTATCTGGAGCCAGGCACAGTGACTCACACCTAAAATCCCAGCACTTCGGGAGGCTAAGGCAGGAGAATTGCTTCAGCCTAGTACGGTAGAGGCTGCAGTGAGCTATGATGGTGCAACCACACTGAAGCCTGGGCAAAAGAGTGAGACTGTCTCAAAAAAAAAAAAAACAAAACACGGCAGGATAAACAAAGAATGAGATAAGCTGTAAAAATAGAAATCAGGCTGGGCACGGTGGCTCACGCCTGTAATCCCAGCACTCTGGGAGGCCAAGACGGATCACCTCAGTTGAGAAGTTCAAGACCAGCCTGGCCAACATGGTGAAACCCCATCTCTACTGAAAATGCAAAAATTTGCCAGGTGTAGTGGTGCACACCTGTAACCCCAGCTACGTGGGGGCTGAGGCAGGAGAATTGCTCCAACCCAAGAGGCAGAGGTTGCAGTGAGCCAGTATTGTGACACTTGGGCGAGACTCCACTTAGAATAAAAAAAGGTAGGGTAAAAGGGACTATGTTTTCATTCCATACTTTTCTAACAACCTAATTTTACTTATTTTATTTTATTTTATTTTTGAAGAGTTTTGCTCTTGCCGCCCAGGCTAGAGTACGATGGTGCGATCTGGGCTCACTGCAACCTCCACCTCCTAGGTTCAAGTGATTCTCCTGGCCTCAGCCTCCTGAGTAGCTGGGATTACAGGCACACACCACAATGCCTGGCTGACTTGTATTTTTGGTAGAAACAAGGTTTCTACTGTTGACCAGGCTGGTCTTGAACTCCTGACCTCAGGTGATCTGCCTGCCTCTGCCTCCTAAAGTGTTGGGATTACAGGCGTGAGCCACCATGCCCGGCCTCAACATCCTAATTTTAAAAAACCAAAACCCTGACAAGCCTTTTAGCAGAGCCACTGCCAGAGTTTCAAGAGACTTTTTTGATTTGAGATCCAGTTCATACCCCAAATTTATTTATAATGGTTGAAAATCTCGATGATAACTGCATCTGGTTCTAAAGGAGAAAATACACACACATTTGTGGACAGGGTTTTGTCTTTTTTTTTCTGGCCTCAGCAGCCAAGGCTCTGTTAGGCTTTTGTCATCAATCCAACTATTGTCCCAGGGCCTGCCAGACTTTGGGCCGGTTAGGAGAGAGAAGAGGAAACACTTTGGGGAATGAGGAAATCAGATGAGTGAACTTCGCAAGGAACCTACATTCACTTACTTAAACGTCAATGCATCTTCTAGTCATTATTTCATAATGTAATCGACCAAATAAAAACCTGTTGTTTTGGGTTTTCTTGGAGACAGCATCTCACTCTGTTGCCCAGGCTGCAGTGCAGTGGCAACCTTGGCTCAATGCAACCTCTGCCTCCTGGGTTCAAGCAATTCTCGTGCTTCAGCCTCCAGAGTAGCTGGGACTACTGGTGTGGCCAATATGCCAGCTATTTTGTATTTTAGTAGAGACCGGGTTTTACCACGTTAGCCAGGCTGGTGTCCAACTCCTGGGCTCAGACAATCTGCCCACCTTAGGCTCCCAAACTTCTAGGATTATAATCCTAGAAGCCACCATGCCTGGCTTCCCCCTGCCACTCTTCCTTTTTTTTTTTTTAATGAGACAGAGTTTTCCTCCATCACTCAGGCTGGAGTGCAGTGCTGTGACTATAGTTCACTGAAGCCTTGAACTCCTGGGCTCAAGCAATCCTATCCCAACCTCCCAAATAGGTGGTTTTACAGGTATGTACCACTGCACCCAGCTCAAGTTTGAAAAACCCAAAACCGTAGTTTTTAAAAATACAATCCGGGCCAGGCACAGTGGCTCACACCTGTTATCCCAGCACTTTGGGAAGCAGAGGCGGGTGATTACAAGGTCAGGAGTTCAAGACCAGCCTGGCCAAGATGGTGAAAGTCCGTCTCTACTAAAAATACACACACAAAAATTAGCCAGCCTGGTGGTGGGCACCTGTAATCCCAGCTACTCGGGAGGCTGAGGCAGAAAAATGCTTGAACCTGTGAGGCAGAGGTTGCAGTCAGCTGATACCATGCCACTGCTCTCCAGCCTGGGTGACAGAGTGAGACTCCATACACCATCTCAAAATAAAACAACAACAAAAAAAATCACACAATCTAACTGCTCATCTGGCCTATGGGTAAATGCACTCCCCGTTTTACACAGAAGGATTTGGGGACATGTACCTTTCAGGACAACAGTGGTTCTCTGCGGGGGCAGTTCTAGGGACATCCACAATGCATGGAGATATTTTTTGTTGTTCTGACCTGGAGGATGCACTTCCTGGCATCTAGTGGGAAGAGGCCAGGGATGCTGCTAAGCTCCCTGCAATAGATAGGAGAGCCACCCAGGTGCAAGTTACCAAACGCCAGCTGTGCACAAGTGGCGGCCTCCAGGCTTACTTGCGGGAACCCAACCACACATTACTGTGTGAAGAACAATTTCCCAGCGTCCTAGTCTGAAGACGGACTCTTTCTGTCCCTTCTAGCTCGAGGCTCCCACTGAAGTCTCCAATAAGTGAAAATAAAGACTGTCAACTAGGAACAGCTCTTTAGCCCATTTCCAGATAATTACCTTGTATTAACTTCTTAACTGGAAAAGCTGGTCTATCTTTGCAATCCATGGCTGCAAATAGAAGTGTCAAAGGGTAAGTTGTTAAATGTTGCAAATAATCAAGTTAGCAAATACATATGTAGAGCCAATGTACAAGGTGGAGGCAATTCTGAGCCCTCTGACCTCCGGGGCCATGTGGCACAGTCTAGAGATGTTTTTGGTTGTCATAATGGGGGGAAGGTTGGGAGGGTGCTACTTACATCCACTGAGTAGAGGCCAGGGATTCTGCTAAGTGTCCCACAATGAAATGCACAGCACAGCACAGCACAGCACAGCACAGCACAGCACGCCACAACAGAGAATTACATGGGACAAAATGCCAGTAGGTTGAGAAATGCTGCCCTAGACACTGTCACGTCTTGTTTTATTTGCGTTGTGGCATTTACTCTGAAACCTTCCTGTTTATTAAGTGTCTCAACAAAATGCCAAGTCTTTGAGAGCAGAAAGACTTGTTTCATGGTGCACCTACGGTACCTGGCTCAGGGTCTGGAATCAACCAGAAAGCCAACTAAGAGAGTACAAGGAACTGTTTCATGAAATCAAAGTGGAATGACTAGAGGCAGGGATGAGAGAAAACACAGGATTACCTATTTCATTCACATGATCCCCAAACATCTTCCCCAACCCTAGCCCCCACACCACCACCAAATAGGTAAAATGAGAAAAGGGTTCCTTTTCTTTTTAAAGAGAATTCACGAAGGTAACACAATGTAAAGCACTTTGAGCTTGCCAAGCAGAGCTGAAGTCTCGTCAACAGATAAGACAGAAACTTTCACTATTCAAAAAAAATCGAAAGAAAAGCATCTAATAATATCAAAGCAGATGCAGAAGTGACCATAAATAGAATCAAGATTTTGGATAAATACCTTATGTAGTTAGAGTAAGTTCAGAAGCTCACACTTACCCACTTACCACGAGATCTGGCTTGGAAAATCTGGTTTAGTTATTTTGGTTAATATAGGGTGTATGTTTTCTAAGCATTACATAAATGTGAGTGTTTTCTTTGTTTTTGAGATGGAGTTTCACTTTTGTTACCCAGGCTTGAGTGCAATGGCGTGACCTCGGCTCACCGCAACCTCCGCCTCCTGGGTTCAGGCAATTCTCCTGCCTCAGCCTCCCGAGTAGCTGGGATTACAGGCACGCGCCACCATGCCCAGCTAATTTTTTGTATTTTTTTTAGTAGAGACGGGGTTTCACCTTGTTGACAAGGATGGTCTCGATCTCTTGACCTCGTGATCCACCCACCTCGGCCTCCCAAAGTGCTGGGATTACAGGCTTGAGCCACTGCCTGGCCAAATATGAGTGTTTTTTAAAAGCAGACTGGGGCTGCCTAAAAAACTCCATCATCCATACATGAAACTACCCCCAACCCACCACCCCAAGCCTGGTGAATAAGGAAAGGCACTGAGAAAATTCACGTTTCCTTTCTAGCCATTTGAAGGAAATAAAGACAGTATCATTCTCAAGTGTTCAGTTACTGGAAGACATAGATTTCTCCTCCACCCCTCAACTAAAGGATATATGACCTTTAGTCACTTTATTTTTGAGACAATCACAAAGATCTATTTGTGTGGCCTTGAGTCACTAGCTTTGAGGCAAGTGGAACAGAAACAACCTCATTAAAACAGGAACCCCCATTAAAAAAACCTCTATATAAAACGGGACAGCCCAATCCAGGGATCCAAAGATACACACGATTAACACATGTGTGTATAAAGTTACTAACTGCTCTTTATTTTGCGATTACATCCTTTCTAATTTTATTTGGCACTAAAATATACTTTCCTTTCATGATAGTATGGTCCTAGCAAGTCGTGGGGTGTTTCTGGAAAACCAAGGCGGGTGGATAAGTTGAAGTCAGGAGTCCGAGACCAGCCTGGCCAAATGGTTGAAACCCCATCTCTACTAAAAAACACGAAAATTAGCTGGGCGTGGCGGTACCGGTGCCTGTCTGTAATCCCAGCCACTCGGGAGGCTGAGGCAGGAGAATCGCTTGAACCAGGGAGTCAGAAGTTACAGTGAGCCAGTCAACAGAGCGAGACTCCATCACAAAAAGGAAAAAATAAACACCCTGACAAATAAAACATCACCGCTCCAAGACAGTCCCAATGCTGTTTACATTAATGTTATGTCTCTGTGAAATCCCAAAGACAGGGCCGGGCACGGTGGCTCACGCCTGTAATCCCAGCACTTTGGGAGGCCGAGGCGGGTGGATCACGAGGTCAACAGATCGAGACCATCCTGGTCAACATGGTGAAACCCCGTCTCTACTAAAAATACAAAAAATTAGCTGGGCATGGTGGCGCGTGCCTGTAATCCCAGCTACTCGGGAGGCTGAGGCAGGAGAATTGCCTGAACCCAGGAGGCGGAGGTTGCCGTGAGCCGAGATCGAGCCATTGCACTCCAGCCTGGGCAACAAGAGCGAAACTCCGTCTCAAAAAAAATTTAAAAAAAGAAAGAAAAAAGAAAAAGAAATCCCAAAGACTAGAGGTAACTGTAGTCATGATCTCCAGGCCAGCGGGACTCTGTCGCCTACGGACACGTTGGCAACGGCGTTTTTGGTTGTTACGACCTGGGGAGAGGGGTTGCTCCTGGCTTCAAGGAAGCGGAGGCCAGGGATGCTGCTCAACACCCGGCCCCCCAATATCCACACCGCGGAGGCTGAGAGACCGGATGCTGTCCATTCCAGCCCTTCATCCGTTCATGTTATTCAGTGAGCACCTACTACGTGCCAAGTGCCGCCAAAGTGTTTTACGATGGCGAGTCCAGCCACGGGGAGGGGCAGCTGGTGTTCCTGGGTTCACCCTCCCCCGTTTCGGGAGGCCAAGGGATCGAGACCATCCCGGTCCATATGGCGGAAGCCCCGTCGTGGGCACCAAAGATCCCTCCCAAGGCACAGGGAGGAGAAAGCCACGGTGCCCATCAGGCAGGATCAGGACCTCGGGAGTCCCAGCCCCCTGCCGTCTCCACCACCCGGGCCCCGCCATGGCATCCGCCCCGGTCCCCGACCCCCCCGGCCGTCTCCACCACCCGGGCCCCGCCATGGCATCTGCCCCGGTCCCCGAGCCCCCCGGCCGTCTCCACCACCCGGGCCCCGCCATGGCATCTGCCCCGGTCCCCGAGCCCCCCGGCCGTCTCCACCACCCGGGCCCCGCCATGGCACCTGCCCCGGTCCCCGAGCCCCCCGGCCGTCTCCACCACCCGGGCCCCGCCATGGCATCTGCCCCGGTCCCCGAGCCCGTGCGAGCTCGGGCCTCAGTTTCCCCACCCGCTTGCCGCACAAGGTCCGACATGGTCAAGGGGCATAAACGCAACCCATTAACCTGCAAGCCAAGCCCTTTCGCTTCCCTGGGCCTCAGTTTCCCCTCTCGGCCCCTCCGACCCATCACCCCAGAGGACCCCGCAGGGACGAACTGACGCAAAAGCGCCGGAAACAATATGGTCGCGGCTACAACAATAACGTCAAGGAGGGCGCCCTCGGGGACGCCAGGCCCTCGCCGGGGGTGAGAAGGCCCCAGGGACTGAACGCCCCGGCCCGCAGCACCAGGCTGGTCGTCCAGAGACTCGCCCGCCCCCCATCGCCGCCCCCGCCCGCCCAGGCCGCGCGCCGCGCCCCCGCTTCCCTCCGCGCGGGCCCGAACCCACCTGCGACCGCTCCTCTGGCGCCGGGCGCCCCGCACTCCGGCTCCTCCAGCATCGCCCCGGCGGCGGCTCGAGCTCCTCTCAGGCGGCGGAGGCGCGGGCTCCCCTCAGGCGGCCGCTGCTCCGCACCCTCCCGCCGGCGCCACTGCTGCCGCCGCGGCCGCCGCGCTCGTATTTGGCGGGAACCGCGGCGACCCCCGCAGTCCGCGCGTCAATTGGGCGATCCCGGGCCACGTGACGACCCGCCTCGGGAATTGAGGAGCGCCCGGGGCATCCTCGCGAGAGCCGTGACTTCCATTCCTCCCAAGGCTCGTCCATTGATATTTCCGCGGGGGCCGGGGCTGCCCCTCGTCGGTCTGTCATTGGCTGGAGGAGCTGCCCTGCGATTGGAGAAAGCACGTGTCAAGCTGATTGCTGTGCGCTGAGACTGGCTGATCGCGTGGGATAGTCCCTAAGAGGCGGGAGGCCCAGGCTCTTACGTCACCAGGGGGACGTTTCTCGCTCGGCGCAGATGACAACCTGAAAGTGAGATTTAGGTGAGGAACCTGCAGTTTTGAGTTTATCCTAATGGGACATCGGCTAAATATAGCAGCAGCAATTAAAATGATAAATTGCTTTTTTTTTTCAGATGGAGTTTTGCTCTGTCGCCCAGGCTGGAGTGCAGTGGCACGATCTCGGCTCGCTGCAACCTCCGCCTCCCGGATTCAAGCGATCGTCCTGCTTCAGCCTCCCGAGTAGCTGGGATTACAGGCGCCCGCCACCACTCCCGGCTGATTTTTGTATTTTTAGTAGAGACGGTGTTTCGCCATGTTGGCCAGGCTGGTCTCAAACTCCTATCTTCGTGATCCGCCCGCTTCTGCTTCCCAAAGTGTTGGGATTACAGGCGTGAGCCACCGCCCCCAGCCATAAGTCGCTTTCTACAGAAGAACAATAAAACGAAGTCTGGGGAGCGCTTGAGAAGTATTTGACATTCAGTACATAACAGAATGAGTGAAGGAAATGGATCGTTTCTGCTTTGATTCTCAGGGAATTGGCAAACGCTGTTTTCTCTACCTAGAACTAAATTTCGCAGCTCTTTTCCTGGCTAATTTATACTTTTGAGATCTTAGATTGGCACCCCAAGAAGC
>CM052668.1:3193094-3215457 GCA_028533165.1 Leontopithecus rosalia | reverse complement strand
TGGAGTGCAATGGCGCGATCTCGGCTCACCGCAACCTCCACCTTCTGGGTTCAAGCAATTCTCCTGCCTCAGCTTCCCAAGTAGCTGGGACTACAGGCGCGCACCACCATGCCCAGCTAATATTTGTATTTTTAGTAGAGACGGGGTTTCACCATGTTGACCAGGATGGTCTCGATCTCTTGACCTTGTGATCCACCCGCCTCGGCCTCCCAAAGTGCTGGGATTACAGGTGTGAGCCACCGCGCCCGACCACTTCTCTTTTTCTTAAAGCAATTGCAGCGGTGTCTATTTATTAGCTGGTTGTTTAATTAATTTCTGTTTTTGTCATTAGTTCTCACGAGGGTAGGATTCGTTTCTCACTGGAACTCCAGGACCTGTTAGTAACTGACCATATTTACCAGATCAATAAATATTTTAGTGAATGTATAAATATTTGATTGAACTGTGTACATCAAGCAGATTAAAAGCTTCACACACAACAGAGAACTTCAGTGTCAGACACTGAGTCTTGAAACAGGTTTTCTTTCTTTTTTACTTTTCTTTTTTTCTTTTTTGAGACGGAGTCTCACTCTGTCGCCAAGCTGGAGCACAGTGGGGCAAACTCAGCTCACTGCAACCTCCACCACCCGGGTTCAAGCGATTCTTCCACCTCGACCTCCCCAGTAGCTGGGATTACAGGTGTGTGCCAACACACCTGGCTAATTTTTGTATTTTTAGTAGCGACAGGGTTTCACTATGTTGGCCAGGATGGTCTCAATCTCTTGACCTCTTGATCCACCCGTCTCAGCCTCCCAGTGTTGAGATTACAGGCATGAGCCACCACACCTGGCCATTTTTTTTTTCTTGAGATAGAGTCTTGCTGTGTCGCCCAGGTTGGAGTGGGTGGTGCGATTTTGGCCCATTGCAACCTCCGCCTCCCGAGTTCAAGCAATTTTGCCTCAGCCTCCGAGTACCTGCGACTACAGGCATGTGCCATCACGCCTAGCTAACTTTTGCATTTTTAGTAGAGACTGGGTTTCACCACGTTGGCCAGGCTCGTTTTGAACTCCTTACCTCGGACTATCCACACACCTTGGCCTCCCAAAGTGCTGAGATTACAGGTGTGAGCTCCCAAACCCAGCCAAAACAGGTTTGCTTCAGCACCAATTTAATCTCAGAAGCAGAGGTGAGCAGAGAGGATTGAAATTTAGCCCAAGTTTGGAATTCGAATGAAGTAGATTGAATAATTAAGCCAGTAGTGTTGGCTGGGAAAGGGGTGGAGAAATAGACAATCTGGGGACACCATTTTGAGCAAGTCACCTTGATGACACCTCAATGTTTCAGTTTCCCTGTATGAGTTACGAGAATGTTTCCCCCACTTCTCTGACATTCTGGCATTTTCCAATGGTATTACGCCGGTGGATCACAGTTAAAGGCACATCAGCAAGCCCCCACCCCCTTTATTTTTTTTCTGAGACAAGAGTCTTGCTCTATTTCCCAGGTTGGAGTCCAATGTCGCAATCTCAGCTCACTGCAAGCTCCACCTCCTGGGTTCAAATGATTCTTCTGCCTCAGCCTCCCAAGTAGCTGGGATTACAGGCGCGTGCCACCATGCCCCACTATTTTTTTTTTTTTATTTTTAGTAGAAACGGGGTTTTGCCACGTTGCCCAGGCAGGTCTCAGACTCCTGAGCTCAGGCAATTCACCTGCTGCAACCTCCCCAAGTGCTAGGATTACAGGCAAGAGCCGAGGCACCTGGCCCGAAAGCTGTTATCAGCGCTTATCAGAGCACATCAGTAAGCTCATTCAAACTTTTCCTAATAGCCCTGGGACATGAGATTAGTGTGTGTGTATTATGAAATAATCCCTGATTGATCTAGTCCACTGCTTTCTTTTGAGACTTTTGGAAACTTTCAGCAATCTTCTGCTTCAAAAAAAATCAACCAAATCTGTCAGTGATTTCAACACCTTTAAGTTTCAAGCTTTTTATCAGTCATAATTTTTCTTGCTCCTCTTTTTTGCTTCATTCAGTCATTCCAATCCATTATTTCCAATGCATTCAATAAATTATTTATTTTTTTTGTTTTGTTTTGGACGAAGTTTTTTTCTTGTTTCCAAGCCTGGAATGCACTGGCATGATCTCGGCTCACTGCAACCTCCACCTCCCAGATTCAAACGATTCTCCTGCCTCAGCCTCCCAAGTAGCTGGGATTACAGGCATGCACCACCACGCCCGGCTAATTTTTTGGTATTTTTAATAGAGACGGGGCTTCACCATATTGATCAGGCTGGATGGTCTTGAACTCCTGACCTCCGGTGATCCACCCACCTCAGCCTCCCAAAGTGCTGGAATTACAGGCGTGAGCCACAGCACCCGGCCTCATTCAATACATTTTTATAAATAACAGTTGATATAAAAATCCACGTCAATAACCAGGTATCAATCTGGAAAGTCTTTCTGGAAGAGGCAACATTCCACGAAGACTCCTTCTTAGGTACGAAGTGTGGGGGAAAGATTCCTGAATAATGTTGAAGAGGGAAACGATGCTAGCAGAGTCTCATGGGCAGCAGTGATGATGAATTATGGAAGAGGAGAGTTCAGAAGAGTTGATGGGGGCTGGGCATGGCGGCTAAGGCCTGTAATCCCAGCACTTTGAGAGGTTGAGACGGAAGGATGGCTCGAGTCCAGGAGTTTCAGACCAGCCTTGGCAACATAGCAAGACCTTGTCTCCACTTGAGAGAGAGAGAAAGAGAGAGAGAGAGAGAGAGAGAGAGAGAGAGAGAGAGAGAGAGAGACAGACAGAGAGAGACAGAGACAGAGAGAGAGACAGAGACAGAGAGACAGAGAGAGACAGAGAGACAGAGAGAGAGAGGCAGAGAGGGACAGAGAGAGGCAGACAGAGAGAGAGACAGAGAGAGAGAGAGACAGAGAGAGAGAGTTGATGGGGCCAAATTACGCAGGCTTTGTAGAACAGGTTAGGAAGTTGGGAATGTATCATAAGGGCGGTAGGCGGAATTAAAGCAGGACACTGCTGTGATCCGAACTGCATTCTAAAAGCATCTTTGTGGCTGCGGTGTCAGAATCGGAGGGGAGAACTGGTAGGAAATACGGTGAGGGCATAAAGACGAACCTCAATATCTAGATGTCACTTGGACAAGTGAATGGATGAACACGCGACAGAGAGAGAGGAGGAGGGGTGGCCCGGCACTGTGGTTTATTGCAGTGATCCCAGCACTTTGGGAGGCTGAGGAGGGTGGAGGCCAGGAGTCTGAGACCAGCTTGGCCAACATGGCGAAACCCCGTCTCTACTAAAAATGTAAAAATTAGCCAAGCGTGGTGGCGCGTGCCTGTAGTCTCAGCTACTAGGGAGATTGAGGCAAGAGAATCACTTGAATCCGGGAGGCGGAGGTTGCAGTGAGCCGAGATCACGCCGCTGCACTCCAGCCTGGGAGACAAAGCAGGACTTTATTTATTTATTTATTTTATTTTTTTGAGACGGAGTTTCGCTCGTTACCCAGGCTGGAGTGCAATGGCGCGATCTCGGCTCACCGCAACCTCCGCCTCCTGGGTTCAGGTAATTCTCCTGCCTCAGCCTCCCGAGTAGCTGGGATTACAGGCACGCGCCACCATGCCCAGCTAATTTTTTGTATCTTTAGTAGAGACGGGGTTTCACCATGTTGACCGGGATGGTCTCGATCTCTTGACCTCGTGATCCACCCGCCTCGGCCTCCCAAAGTGCTGGTATTACAGGCTTGAGCCACCGCGCCCGGCCAAAGCAGGACTTTATTTTTAAAAAAAAAAAAAAGGAAAGAAAGAGGGGACGGAGCCTGAACACTTAGAGGAACTGGATTTACCTAAGATGAGCAAACAGGTATCTGGAGAATTGTAAGCAGGGGCCCCTCTGCTTCCCCGGCCAAGTGTAAACTAAGCGGCTTTCCCAACACGTTAGGTTTACCTCCGGGACTCCAGGGGGCGCTGCAACTGCTACGGCCCCTCTAGGCTCGCCCTGCTCAACTCACTGACAGAGGCGGCCTCTCCCGCGGTAAAGAACGTGCGCGTGCGCTCTCCGGCCGGCAGGGGGCTCGCGTGCGCAGTCGGGACCCGGAGGGGCGCGCGCGGCGGCCGGCACCGGAAGCGTGCGGTTGCCATGTAATATCCTGGCCGCGCGGGCGCGCGCGGAGCTGGCGAGCGGGTGGCAGAGGCGGTGCCGACTGGGGCGGCGGAGGCGCGCGGAAGGTCTGCGGCGCCCGGGAGCCTGTCGCTGGCGCGGTCCGGGCGGTAGGCTCGGTGGCGGGCGGCAGCATGTCGGTGGCGGGGCTGAAGAAGCAGTTCTACAAGGCGAGCCAGGTGAGCGCAGGCCCCGGCGGGGCCCCGGGCTGTCCGGATGAGGGGTCAGGCCCGACCTGGCCCGGGAGGGGCCCGGGGGACGGAGGTGTGGACGTTGGCGCCTGTGCCCCGCCGGGTGGGCAGAGCGGGGGACGGACGGGGACGACGCGGCGGCCCAGGCCGTGGTCGCCATGCGGGCTCCAGGAGCGGGGACGGAGCCCCTGGGGGGAGGGCAGAGGCACCCAGGGGCTGCCCAGGGACGCGGACCTCTCCCTCCTCCTCTCCCCTGTAAACGCGGGGTGCGGGGAGAGAAGGGGAAGAAAGGCGTCCCGAGGCTGTCCACACCGGACTCCTGCCGCGTAACCCGGAGCCAGAGAAAAGTTGTGCTCAGAGCGCTTCTGTTCAGAATCCCCGATGCCCAAAGTACCGGTTGAGAAGGTGGAGGGAGGCCGGGCGCGGGGGCTCACGCCTGTAATCCCAGAGCTTTGGGAGGCCGAGGCGGGTGGATCACGAGGTCAAGAGATCGAGACCATCCTGGTCAACATGGTGAAACCCCGTCTCTACTAAAAATACAAAATTAGCTGGGCATGGTGGTGCACGCCTGTAGTCCCAGCTACTCAGGAGGCTGAGGCAGGAGAATTGCTTGAACCCAGGTCCAGGAGGCGGAGGTTGCGGTGAGCCGAGATCGCGCCATTGCACTCCAGCCTGGGTAACAAGAGCGAAACTCCTCCTCAAAAAGAAAGAAAGAAAGAAAAGGTGGAGGGAGAAGTCAGTTTCCCCTCTCTGCCCCTTGGACCGCCGTCGCTCTCCCCAGAGACAGGGACTGTGATCGACTCCGTGCGTCCCCTTCCTGAAATACGTGTGTGCCTCTCTCGCGTACACTGCAGTGGCACACGCCGTAGAATCCTGTGTGCTGTGTTTTTCGTTAAACATGTCTTGGAGATCACACTGGAGCGGGATTTCTCCCCCGCTGTCGGCACCGTTGGCATCTAGGGCTGGATTGTTCTCCGTAGTGGGGCCATCCTGGGCACTGCAGGGTGCGGAGCAGCGCCCCGCGCCAACACCCACTCTAGGCCAGGAGCACCCTCCCCAGTTGTGATAAACAAAAATTTCTTGAGATGTCACCCTGTGTCCCCAGAGGAATAGAATCAACCCGCCCGCTCCATTTTTCCTTCCTTCCTTCCTTCCCTCCTTCCTTCCACCCACCCACCCACTCCAGGCCAGGAGCACCCCCCCAGTCGTGACAAACAAAAATTTCTTGCGCCGGGCGCGGTGGCTCAAGCCTGTAATCCCAGCACTTTGGGAGGCCGAGGTGGGTGGATCACAAGGTCAAGAGATCGAGACCATCCTGGTCAACATGGTGAAACCCCATCTCTACTAAAAAAAATACAAAAAATTAGCTGGGCACGGTGGCGCGTGCCTGTAGTCCCAGCTACTCAGGAGGCTGAGGCAGGAGAATTGCCTGAACCCAGGAGGCGGAGGTTGCGGTGAGCCAAGATTGCGCCATTGCACTCCAGCCTGGGTAACAAGAGGGAAACTCCATCCCAAAAAAAAAAAAAATTTCTTGAGATGTCACCCTGTGTCCCCAGAGGAATAGAATCAACTGGCCGCTTCGTTTTCTTTTTTTCTTCCTTGCTTCCTTCCACCCACTGCAGGCCAGGAGCACCCCCCCAGTCGTGAAAAACAAAACTTTTTTTTTTTTTTTTTTGAGACAGAGTTTTGCTCTTGTTACCCAGGCTGGAGTGCAATGGCGCGATCTCGGCTCACTGCAACCTCTGCCTCCTGGGTTCAGGCAATTCTCCTGCCTCAGCCTCCTGAGTAGCTGGGACTACAGGCACATGCCACCATGCCCAGCTAATTTTTTTGTATTTTTAGTAGAGACGGGGTTTCACCATGTTGACCAGAATGGTCTTGATCTGTTGACCTCGTGATCCACCCGCCTCGGCCTCCCAAAGTGCTGGGATTACAGGCTCACCTTGAGATATCACCCTGTGTCCCCAGAGGAATAGAATCAGCATGCCCACTCCCGTTTTTTTTTTTTCCTCCCTCCGTCCCTCCCTACCTCTCTGCCTCTCTCCTCCCTTCCTTCTCTTCTTTCCTTCCCTGTCCCCTAGGACTACTGCACGAGACCATACTCCGTACTTCTTGGATTTTTATTTGTTATTTATTTTTTTGAGATGGAGTTGAGCTCTGTCACCAGGCTGGAGTGTAGTGGCGAAGTCTCGGCTCACTGCAACCTCCGCCTTATGGGTTCAAGCTATTCTCCTGTCTCAGCTTCCCTAGTAGCTGTGACTACAGGCATTCACCACCATGCCCAGCTAATTTTTGTAATTTTAGTAGAAACTGGGTTTCTCCATGTGGCCCAGGGTGTTCTTAAACTCCAGGCCTCAAGTGATCCACCCGCCTCGGCCTCCCACGGTGCTGGGATTACAGGTGTGGGCTAAGGTGCCTGGTCTACTTGGATATTTTTAATGGGTACATTGTATTTCATTCCATGACGTGTATATAATTTATTTAACCAGTTGTCAGTTGATAGGTATTTCCATTGTTTCCCGGAATTTTCTGCCACCAACATTACTACATTGAATAGCCAGTGACTATCTTTGCTCGAGGGGGGATTAGTTTTATAGGACGAATCACCAGAAGTACAATGCTGCGTCTCAGCCTAAGTGCATTTGATACGGACACATAAAAGGTTTTTTGGAAAGTCTACGACCCATTGCTCACAAATCTGGTGAAAGGTGTGGGTCCACACTCTAGAAAACTGGGCACACTTAAGATTCAGTTGCGGGCCGGGCGCGGTGGCTCACGCCTGTAATCCCAGCACTTTGGGAGGCCGAGGCGGGCGGATCACGAGGTCAAGAGATCGAGACCATCCTGGTCAACATGGTGAAACCCCGTCTCTACTAAAGATACAAAAAATTAGCTGGGCACGGTGGCGCGTGCCTGTAATCCCAGCTACTCGGGAGGCTGAGGCAGGAGAATTGCCTGAACTCAGGAGGCGGAGGTTGCGGTGAGCCGAGATCGCGCCATTGCACACCAGCCTGGGTACCAAGAGCGAAACTCCGTCTCAAAAAAAAAAAAAAAAAAATTCAGTTGCAATTTTGAATTCGAGAAGCCTCAGATTTGGCCGGGCGCAGGGGCTCATACCTGTAATCTCAGCACTTTGGGAGGCCGAGGCGGGAGGATCACTTGAAGCCAGGAGTTTGAGAACAGCCTGGGCAACATGGCAAAACTCCATCTGTACTAACAATACAAAAATTTTGTATTTTGCCTGTAACCCCAGCTACTCAGGAGGTTGAGGCAGGAGAATCTCTTAAACCCAGGAGGCAGAGGTTGCAGTGAGCTGAGATTGTACCACTGCACTCCAGCCTGGATGACAGAGGGAGGCTCTTTCTTAACTTGGGGGGAAAAAAAGACAGGAAGCCTTGGATTGTTGACGCCTGTTGGTCTGTGCACTGCAGGGTGAGGTGGTGTGGAATTTGTGTGGATGGACTCCATGAGAAATGAGCAATGATCTTAGCAAATGCTGGGCCAAGCTGACAAACAGGGCTCTCTGCCCACAGTTTGGAGAGGCCCAGTGGGAGCAAAGAGAATGAGTCCCCAGTAGCACCCAGCTGGTACTTTTTGCCCCTGGAAAGGAAAAAGTCATGACCCTGCCAGGCAGTGTGGCTCACGCCTGTAATTCCAGCCTTTGGAGGCTGAGGCATAGGGATCCCTTGAGTTTAGGAGTTCAAGACCTGCCTGGGTGATATAGGGAGATCCCATCTGTACAAAATGTCAAAAACTTAGCCAGGTATGGTGGTGCGTACTTGCGATCCCAGCTACTTGGGAGGTTGAGGCAGGAGGACCACTTGAGCCCAGCAGTTCAAGGCTACAGTGTATTATAATCGCACCACTACACTCCAGCCTGGGCAGCAAAGTGAGACCCTGTCTCAAAAAATATTAAAAAGTAACAACCCTAGTGGTTGTCTAGGGGTGTAGATGCTTAGGGTCTATCTCTAGACCCCAGATGATGGTTAAAGCCTGGAGAAAGATGTAATCCAAAGGAAGTTTAGGATTGTTACTGAGAACAGCCCCACCCCCTTGCCCCAGCAGGTTGAAATCAGATAGCCTGGCCCTGGGTTAGACTTTGCCTAGCAGGCATCAGACCCTCACCTGCTTGATTAGAGCACCATAGAGCGCTGCTCCCTAGCAGGAAAGTGTCCCCAGAGGTCTTGGAGGAATTCCTGGGCCACTTGGTTCCCTGCTATAAACATAGACAGGTCTCTGGGAGCCGCCATCCTGACCCCCAGCGATCAGGGCCTATGCCCATTTTGTCCTGAGCTGACACTCTGTGGAGGAACGAGCCAGGCCTCTCAGGCCAGCCACCAGGACTTTGTGTCTCGAGGGAAGCAGGGTGACCTGCATTCAGATCTGTGAATCGCGCCTTGAGGACTGGAAAGCACAGTGCGGTGTTAGCTGGGCTCAGGATTGCCTGTTTGTATATTCTGAGGCCTGTCCCAAAGCGGGCGGCCACAGCCCACCCTCGGGGCTGTCTTCTTGGCCTCCTGGTCAATTCCGTGTTGTGTGGTGTTCTCAGGAGTCGCCCTGGCTGCATTCTGTGCTCTTCTGTGACCGTTGCTGTGACTTCCCCTGCGTCTCAGCTGTGTATCTGGACATAGCCAACTATTCGGGTTTCTTTTCTCATTGTTAGTATAGTAAGGACACTCTCACCCTCCGTGGCTTCAGAAGATGGTTATCCAGTGAAAAGTGGCATCTCTCCTTATGTAGTGATACCGGCATTGGAGCTCTCACCACGTGAACAGGCAGTGTGCTTTACACCAGTATCTCAGCTGCTCTTGCTTATCTGGCCTGAGGGTGAAAACATTCTCCTTTTTACACAGAAGGATTTGGGGACATTTTTCTTTGTATAAAACAGGGCCAGTTTTGTCCTCCAGGGGACATTGATAATGTCTGGGACATTTTTGGTTGTCACAGCTTGGGGGGGGGGGGCTGCTGACTAGTAGGGAGAGGTCAGATATGCCACTCAGCATACTCCGGTGCCCAGGGCAGCATCTCCCTGGTGCCCCAGGTGTCAAAAGTGGCAAATTTGAGAAACCCTGCTCGGAGATTTGGGGAAAAAATTAGGATAATTATCGCAAACCAAAGCAACAGAAAAACCCCGCTGGGCCATTCTTAAGATTCTCCTCGTTTCCTAAACACAGATAACCACATGTGTACATAGGTTATGTATTTTTTTTTTTTGAGACACAGTTTCTCTCTTGTTGCCCAGGCTGAAGTGTAATAATGCAATCTCAGCTCACTGCCACCTCTGCCTCCCGGGTTCAAGCAATTCTCCTGCCTCAGCCTCCTGAGTAGCTGGGATTACAGGCATACACCACTAAGCCCGGCTCATTTTTTATATTTTTAGTAGAGGTGGGTTTTCACCATGTTGGCCAAGCTGGGCTCAAACTCCTGACCTCAGGTGATCCACCTGCCTTGGCCTCCCAAAGTGCTGGGATTACAGGTGTGGGCCACCATGCTGGGCCCCATAGGTAGATATTGACATAAAACTTGGCATCCAGACCCCAAGGTCTAGCCCACCCCCCTCCCCCAAGTCTTTAGAAAAACTCCAGTGTCTTTTAGTATCTGGGCTTCCTTTTTAGAGGGAGGTAGATCCACCGTAAACATCTAATGTGTGTGTGCACGGTTTCTCATATATACGTATTGTGACGACCGTGTGTATTAAGCCTTCACAAGGCAAGCTCCTATGTTGTAATTAACAGTGTCAGTTTTGTGTGATACGGTCTCTCTGGAATTTCCTTTACCTATGGTGACAAGAACAAAGACTGAAAAACGGTTCACAGAAAAACACAGAACATATATGAATCTCAAAATAACCATGTATACCGCTGTAGAGGGAACTGTTTTAGAGGAAGCACACTTCACTGCTGCCCAAATGCCACCATCCATTTATGTTCCTCAGTGTGAACTTTTTTTTTGAGACAGAGTCTCATTTTGTCACCAGGCTGGAGTGCAGCAGCGCAATCTCGGCTCACTGCAACCCCCGCCTCCTGGGTCCAAGTGATCCCCCTGCCTTAGCCTCCCGAGTAGCTAGGACTACAGGTGTGTACCACCACACCCGGCTAATTTTTGTTTTTTTTTGTATTTTACTACAGACTAGAGACAGGGTTTCAGTATGTTAGCCAGGCTGGTCTTGAACTCCCGACCTCTTGATTCACCCACCTTGGCCTCCCAAAGTGCTGGGATTACAGGTGTGAGCCACCGTGCCGTGCCCAGTGTGAACTTTTATACAAAAATACTTTCAAGCTTATAATGAAGACTATCGCTTGAGCCCGGGGAGGTCAAGTCTGTAGGGAGCCTGGATTCCACCACTGTCCTCTAGCCTGGAGACAGTCAGACCCTGTCTCAAAAAAAAAAAAACATTGACAGTAATTTAGAACACGGACAGTTTCCATAGCTACACAGAGTGGTTCTATAAACTGCTTAAAGGTTTCCAGTTCTTTGCTGGCACTTGCTTTAGCAGTTGATAGACACAGGCACTGGGCTCCTGAAGGAGGCACACGCTCCCATCAGCACTATCAGCCAGGGACAGCGCAGACCCTTCCTCCTCACTCCTCAGGGACAGCGCAGACCCTTCCTTGTCACTCCTCAGGGACAGCGCAGACCCTTCCTCGTCACTCCTCAGGGACAGCGCAGACCCTTCCTCCTCACTCCTCTACTTGGCAATGTCAGAGATAGTTGGTTTTTTTTTTTTTTTTTTGAGATGGAGTCTTGCTCTGTTGCCCAGGCTGGAGTGCAGTGGCGCAATCCCAGCTTACTTCAACCTCCGCCTCCTGGGTTCAAATGATTCTTCTGCCTCAGCCTTCCGAGTAGCTGGGATTACAGGCGCCCGCCACCACTCCCAGCTAACTTTTTTTTGCATTTTTTGGTAGAGACGGGGTTTCACCATGTTAGCCAGGTGGTCTCGATTTCCGGACCTCATGATCTGCCCGCCTCGGCCTCCCAAAGTGCTGGGATTACAGGCGTGAGCCGCCGCGCCCGGCCCCAGAGACCATTTCTATCGCAACTTTGGGAGAGGATACTTATAGCACCACCCGGATAGGGGCCAGGAATGATTGCCAAGCATCCTACAATGCATAGGGCAGCATTCCCCTGCCGCAGAGAAAGAATTTTCCAGCCCAAGTGCCAGTAGAGTCGAGCTTAAGAAGCCCTGCTTTAAACCAGGTTCTGGACTCCATGCCTTCTCACAGTGTCATTTTTCAATGGAGAAACAGGCCAGAAGGAGAAGGGAGAGACTGCTGGGCAGGACGAACTTACTTTCCAGAGGGTGAGGCTGTGCTGTCGGTTCAGTTTCTGATCTCTGATTGCTGATACCGTAACAACCTCAGTATGTTCCAGCCAGTTCATCTCTTGGTAAAACCTTTTGGGAACTTGTTCAAAATTGCTTTGGGCTTGAGTGGGAAGTTTGTGAGTTTTTACTTCTTGTTATGGACTGCCCATGGATGGATTGAAGCCAGAGCTGGGGAAAGTTGAATCTATCTGGAAGAAAGCGGTTAAAGAAATAGCCGTCCGTCTTGGTCCCATCTCTGTGGTCCCCTCCTTTCTGCCTGTGTGACGCCCACTCCCTCAAGAGCCTCCTTTCATCTGTGCTCAGCTAGAATTGGGGAGGTAAGGAGGCTGAGAGGACGCCGCTAGTGACAGCCACTCTCAGAAGTTCCCTTGGCACGCGGGGGGTTGAGCCACGTCGTTTCCAGGCCTAAGTTGCTAACTGGCTTCCTGATAAATCTTGTGGCTGGGCTGTGTGACATTGAGAGTGTGACTAGGGATAGAGCTGGCAGCTCCCTGGAATGCTGGCCTTTTTTTTTAAGCCTGAAAGAGGGAGAAGGTTTGAACATTTGAATGGAAAGATTGCTGCAGACTGAGCTAGGAGGAAAATTCCCGAGCATCACCTCCCATGGCGTTGAAATCCGTCTGGTGCTTCTTAGGCCCTGGGTTCATGCCTAGGAGAAAGGAGTGGCCGGGGGCTTGGGAAAGGACCGTCTGCTGGGGATCCTGGGCCCCACCTATCGGGTGGCTGTAGGTCAGAGTAAGCAGTGTCTGGGAACATGGCTGGTGCTTCAGAATGTCCGTGATACGGCTTGTTCTGACCTATCTTTATTATTTTTTGATTTTTTTGTAGAGACAGTCTCACTATGTTGCTTAGGCTGGAGGCTCCTTAAACCCCACCATTCCAGGTCTTGAACGCCTGGCCTCAAGTGATTCTCTCTCCTCGTTCTCTCAAATGGCTGGGATTACAAGTGTGAGCCACTGCACCCGGCTTATTTTGGTATTTTAGATTTTGTGTTTTCGAGATGCAGCCTTGTTCTGTCTCTCCCTCCCTGGCTAGAGTGCAGTGGCGTGATCTTGGCTCACTGCAACCTCTGCCACCTAGGTTAAGTGATTCTCCTGCCTCAGCCTCCTGAGTAGCTGGGATTACAGGTGCCTGCCACCATGCCCAGCTATTTTTAGTAGAGACAGGGCTTTGCCATGTTGGCCAGGCTGGTCTCGAACTCCTGACCTCAGGTGATCCACCCGCCTCAGCCTCCAAAAGTGCTGAGGTTACAGATATGAGCACCGCCTGGCCCTGACCTCTTTTATAAAAACCTCACTTTGTGGGGCTACTCTTGGTTTTCCTACCCAAAGTGCTTGACCTGTTAAACCATGGATGTGGAATTATCTTAAGATACAAAAATACGGGGTTCATAAGCCCTTTGCCTTGGCACAGATATACACCCTTGTGCTGGGAGTGACAGGTGATTCAGAGGCCCTTTTGTATGGGCTGACCAGGGCCAGCGTTGGCCATTCAGAGGCTGTGTCCGGGACAAGGCCGGTGAGTCCAGCAGCTGTAGGCTGACCTCCGGAAGCCTCCTCTCCCTCAGGGAGTGCTGGCAGCAGATGTAGGAAGAGGCTTTGCTTTGTGATGTCCACGTATGATGGAAATGGGGTTTAGTCCAGTCTTTCAGGAAGCCCCGGTGACTGAGTCTGGGAACGTGTGGCATGTGCTGGTGTGTGCCGTAAGCCACTGGAGCCGGCTGCGTGGGGACCCTGCGCCACCCCTGGAAATGCGGGACTCACTCTCCCCACTCTGCTCTGTTTCTGGCTTGTAGACGGGTGGAACTAGCAGCTGCGTGGAAGCCTGAGCTGCGTGCTGGCTGGGCTGTGCAGACACAGAAGTTAGAGACTGCCCTTCCCCTAAGGAAGCTGGAGGCTCCTTACACCCCGCTGCTCCCCAGGCCTGTCTGTGAAACCGGGCTTACCTGGCCCTCTTCATACAGTTGGCCGTTGGTGGCTGCGGGACACTTTGAAACCAAGCAACATCCTGCGTTTTCCCGTTCTTAAACCAGGACCCAAGGGGTCGTCAGACTCCAGTTTCTGCCACCCGCGACTGCTGTACATTAGGCCCCGGAAATCAAGCCAAGGGCTAAAAGTTCGGCCAAAAGTTCGTCTCTGACTCAGACTCCCATGTTCACCAAAGACCAGCTGGGGCTCCGTGGGTGCCGATTACTCTGCTTGCTTATCTGGGTGTGTGTTACAGCCCAGCCCTGCAGTGCCCCAATAACAGCCTGCGAGGTGAGGCGTCTCACCCCGCTCAGTTGAAGAAATCGAGGGCTGGCACATTTTGAGACCCCAAACCTATCAATCACACAAAGAACACGACACTGTTCCCCCGCCCCTGGCTGCCCAGGGGTGGCCGCAGTCGAGTGTGCCGTCTGCCTGAGGCCTGAGCTGGCTGCTGGGCCCCTCAGGGCTCCCTGTGTCTGTTGTATTTTTTCCTCAGAGGAGAAGCCTGGGGGTTGAGGCCTGTCCCGCTCAGAGCTGCTGGTGTCTCTGTGTCCAGTGGACTTTGATCCAGGCACCTAGGGTTCAGCCAAGCCTTCGTGGCTGCCTCAGCCCTTTTCCTCCTCTGCGATTGTCCCGAGTGTTTTGAAACTGATGTGATCTGGGGAAACGCTGTGTTTAATTTGGAGCGCGCTGCTGGTAGGATTTGGGAGGCAGCCTCAGAGCTTGAAAGAGGAAGGCAGGCCCTCCTGTCTGCTTTCCAAGCCCCTGAGGTCTCTAAGTGCTGGCAGGGTTGGATGGGGAAGCATTTCAGGCTGCCCAGCCTTTTTGTTTGGGGGGTGGGGGGGGTGGGTGTCAGGAGCTCCCTGGATGCCTTGCAGCCTGCCTGGAGCGCTCCAGCTCTAATGGCTTTTTAATGTGTGAGCTGAAGGGTCTGGGGCGGTCTCTTCTGGTTCTTTCTCAAAACTGCCCCTGGAAAGCAGGATGGAAGAATGTGGGCAGCCAGGGCTGACGGGGCTTCCCTCTCCCCGTCCTGTCTGCCTCTTCTCCCTCCTGTCTCTCTCTCTCTCTCTCTCTCCTCACTCTTCCCCCGTCTTTCTGTGTCTCTCCTTTCTTCTGCCCTTTCCCCTCTTCCTCTCTCTCTCCTCTCCCCGCCTCCTTCCTATGTGTTTGCCTGCCTGTCTCTGTCTGTCTGTCTCTCTCTCTCTCTCTCCTGTCTTTTGCAGGGATGGATTTGGCAAGCACTTTTTCTGAGCACTGCAGCTTGGGTATGTTTCTGCTCATTTCCTGTTGAGCAGTACCCAGGGCTCCCTGAACTCAGGCCCCAGAAGGATGGCCCTGTCTTTCTTTTCCTCTCTGCTCCTAGAGAAACCTGCTGACCAGGCCCTGAGAGCGGAGTCACGGGGAGACTTCCTCACCACAGCAGGAAAATAGATGGACCGTTTCCCCCGCCGGACCTGACTCAGCAGTGGTCCGCTGGCCGCCTGGGAAAGGGCTCCTGCCTGGCGCAGGGAGACGAAGCCCCCTTTGGTGGGGGTCATGCCTCATGTGATACAGTCTGTGGGGGCGGTGGTTATGGTACTCAGCATCCAGACGGCATCGAGGGCATGGGGAGTGGGCTGACTCCCCTCCGCAGGCCGGGAACAGGCATCTCCTGTGCCCCTACTTCGGTGTGGTCAGATTCCCGCAGGGTTGCAGGCAGATGGGGGTGATGATTTCGTTGCCTTTGCTACTGGATTATGAGCCATTGCGGCCAGAGCCCGGCATTTCTGCTCTTTGCTGCATCCCGTGTTTGCTTTAGTGTCTGGCCCACCCTGGGGAGCCAGGGCAGCCACCCCAGCGGATGGCCGCCTGTTGGGTCCGTGTGAGCACGCCCTAGAGGAAGAGAAGCACGTCCCCACCTGGCTTGGGCTACAGTTCAAGCTCTCAGCAGGCTTTCAGGAGCTTCTGGAGCCCCCGCCTTGGTCCCAGCTTTAGATGCTACTCTTTCCCTGCATGGGGGGGCTCACTTAGTCAGCTCTGCCCTGCGTGGGTCCCTGTACTCTCCTGCCTCCTGCCCATGTCACTGGCCTCTCCTACCTCCCAACGCGGCTCCTTTCTCTCCCCACTTCTTGTTTGTGCTATAACACGTGTTTCTGTCTCCCCTCAGCCCTTGGAGCATCTGGCCCCGTGGTCCCCCACTGACACGCTGGTCCTTGTGCGAGCTACTCTACCCTTCTCCCATCAGACGGCCGGGCTGTGCTTGGGCATCTGTGACAGGCTGTGGGCCTGCTGGGCACTGGCCTGCTGACAAGGTCCTCAGAGATGCACCCAGCAGAGGCTGAGTTGGGGGGCTCGTTCTCAGAGTGGGGGGCTGTCCTCTACAGGGGCCCTGCATTGTTCCTGGTGGTGCCTCAGCAGCAGGCCCTGGTCCCCCGGCCAGGCGTCTGACCAGGCCGTGTCAGAGCACCAGGGAACCAGGTAAGACCTTGGAGAACTCGGTTGGAAACAGGTCCGATTGGTCTGAAGAGCCAACAGCTCAGAGAGTGTTTCGTGTGGTTTAGGGTGTGTGTCCCACTCCAGGGCTGCAGCTGAGAGTCACCTGAACTTGGCCGGGTCAGAGGGGCCTGAGCGTGTCACAGGTGGTCTCTGACCTGGAGCCTGCATGAGAACGGTCCTGAGGAAGCCGAGCCCAGGCCCCTGCTTTCCCGCTTGATTGAGGCCAGGCCCAAATGCACCTGTTGCTGCCTGGCCGGGCCAGTCTGCTCAGAGTTGGTGGTTCCCTGGCTTGAATTTGTTCCCAAACCACACCACTCCTGGCCTCCAGAAACCAGCTCTCCAGCCCTATTGGCCATTCTTAGGGCTCGCTGTGGCTGGGCCTGGCCACCTGTCCTGCGGCTCCCTCGCTGGCCTCCTCGCCCAGGTGCTGTGGTGACTTCTCTCTGATTGCCACAGTCCACAGTCGGCCCTGCGGCTCCTCCCACTTCTTCCTGTGGATGGCCCCTTCTGTCTTGGAGTCTGCGGCGTATCCTGTGCATCCGCTGCCTCTCTCACTATCTGCCTTCCAAGCCTGTGTCCCCTTTTCCCCCCGTTCAGGCATGAGACTCCCGTGACTCGCAGAGCACAGCACACAGCCAGCAGCGGAGATGCCCTGAACCAGCAGGCAGGTTCTCACGTGCTGCCTGTCCTTCAGCTTGAACTCTAACTGATTCAGCCTCTTTCCTCTTAAATTGGCTCACTTTTAAACTTTCTTTAAAAAGGGATTGTGGTATTTTTCCTTGCTATCAATAGCAGTAACTGGAATAGGCCAGACATGATGGCTCACGCTTATAGTCTCAGCACTTGGGAGGCCGAGGCGGGTGGATCACGAGGTCAGGAGTTCAAGACCATCCTGGCCAACATGGTGAAACCCAATACAAAAATTAGCCTGGTGTGGTGTGCTCATCCGTAGTCTCAGCTACTTGGGAGGCTGAGGCAGGAGAATCGCTTGAACCCAGGAGACGGAGGTTGCAGTGAGCCGACAGCACCCCTGCACTCTGTTTCAAACAAAAAACCCAGGAAACCTAGACTTACTGGAATTACAAATACAACAGCAACAAAACAATGGAATAAAATCTTCCTGGCTACCCCACCCTTGAGCCTGAGGTGTGTGCTCTTATGAAAGAGCTGTTCAGGCTGGGCGCGGTGGTTCACACACCTGTAATCCCAACACTCGGGAGGCTGAGGCAGGAGGATTGCTTTAGCTCGGGTACTCAAGCCCAGTTGGGCAACATGATGCCTTGTCTGTACAAAAAATGAAATTAGCCAGTCATAGTGGTGCACGTCTATAGTCCCAGCTACTTGGGAGGCTGAGGTGGGAGGATCACTTGAGTCCAGGAATTCAAGGCTGCTGTGAGCTGTGATCATGCCACTGCCTTTCAGCCTGGGCAACAAAGCAAGACCCTGCCTGAAAAAGGAAGAAAAAAGGTCTGTACTTTAGCAGTGCCTACCTGGAAGTTCCTCTTTGTCAGAATCAGAAACACGGAAGGGGAATTGCAGCAGATGTTTCTCGCCACATGATTTGTGTGCCTTGTGCCTGTGTTAGCTGCCACGCCATGGGACACATGGCCCCGTGGAAAGCACGTTGCCTTTTTCCCTGCGGCCTGCTGCCATGCCGTGTGCATCCTCGTCTCTCTCAGGATCGGGGGACCCTGCGCGCTCGGATTCAGGCTCAGGAGCAACGGCTGATGGGCTGGTAACAGCCAGGTCCTGAGTGCCTGCCAGGGGCAAGGCATGGAGGCTGGAGACCCTGCACTCAGCACTCTTAGGGAGTTAAACTCCCCAAACATGGCTGGGCACGGTGCCTCACACCTGTAATCCCAGCTCTTAGGGAGGCAGAGGTGGGAGGAGAGCTTGAGTCCGGGACTTTGAGACCTGCCTGGGCAGTGTAGTAAGACCCTGTTATCAAAAAAAAAAAAAAGTAAAAAAAGAAATTAAAAACATGAAAAGATGAGTTCCCAGGCATCACCTTAGCAGGGATGCAGATGTCTTCCTCCAGCACACCCCGCCCAGCCCAGCGCGCTGGAGGCAGAACTGCTGACTGATGATTTTGCTGCTGTCGTTTCGGGACTCTGCCTCAGCACTAAGCAGAGGCTCTTATTCTCAGGAAGCCCCTGCGGAAGGAAGCTCTGGGAACTTTCTGCCCCCAACCACCCGCCACCGTCCCTTGCCGCCCGCCTCCGTGGGTTGAGGCCCCACGACTGACTCAGGCAGGCATCCATCAGCCTGACAGCCTCACTCATCAGAGTCCCAATTGTTTGAAATGGATGGGCAGCCCCAGCCCTTCAAGGCCAGCCTTGGTGACTCAGAGAGGGCAGCCTAGGGACCTGGGATGGAATGTCTCCATCTCCTAACCCTCGCCCACCCCAGCATAGAATCCCCTTCATCTCCTCTCCTGAGGCCTCTGACGGTTTTCTCGGAGGTTGGGAATCACTGCTATTATTTTAGGAAGAAAGAACAGCCCCAGAACTGCAGAGTGAGTCTCTTGCTTCTTGCTTACTCTTGTAAGGTCAGCATTCCACCCACGAGGAGCCCTGGAGCTCCCGGACCCCTGGCCAAGTGCAGTGTGGGGGTCTGGGAGGTATGTGCTGCCCACCGCAGGGGCTGGCTCAGAGGCTGCTGGAATGCTGCGCTGTGGGTCGTTTTGCTCCCCCAGCTTTTACATTTTTATTTCATACTTGCAGAGTTGTGTGTATGTTTCCACTGTTCTGCCATGCCCAGTCTTCCCACAGCAGCCTCCCGGCCAGCACCAGAGAATCCTGCACCTGCCAGCAGGAAGCACCAGTGCGGCCCTCTGTTGAGTGGGGTCCCTGTGGCACCTCTAGACTGGCTGGGGGATCCGTAGTGGGCAGCTGCACAGCCAGGGACAGTTTCTGGGGCCTGGAAGGAAGGGGTGCTACTGGGAGGGAGGGCAGGAGAAGGACCTTCGGTCTACCTGCCGCAGTCATGTTTCTGGGTCTACCTGCACAGTCACGTTTCTGGAGCCCAGGTTTCCCCTTGGCTGTCGGAGGAGCTGCGGGGAGTAGCCTCCTTCCAGGAGGGGTTGCCTCTTACTGGGTTCCCCGGGCTGATGTGTGGCACAGGGCACATCCCTTGTTCAGGCACCTCATGAAGGTTGTATCATAAAGGGTTTCAGATACAGAAAGACACCTAAGGATGATCAGCTGATGACCAGGTGCACACCACCCCACCCCACCCAGATACCAGAGCAGGACAGACACATCTTTACTGAGTGTGGGTTCATGCCACATGTGCGGTGTTGCGCTGTCTACACCTCCTGTCAACAGGGTCACGTGGTTTCTTGTGCTCTACTTTTTTTTTTTCCAGATGGAGTCTTGCTCTGTCACAGTGGCACGATCTCAGCTCACTGCAGCCTCCACCTCCTGTGTTCAAGCCGTTCTTCTGCCTCAGCCTCCCGAGTAGCTGAGATTATAGGTACACGCCACCATGCCCAGCTAATTTTTGTATTTTTAGTAGAGACGGAGTTTCACTGTTTTGGGCAGGCTGGTCTCAAACTACTGACCTTGTGATCTGCCTGCCTTAGCCCCCCAAAGTGCTGGGATTACAGGATTACAGATGTGACCTTTTTTTTTTTTTTTTGAGCTGGAGTTTCTCATGATCTCGGCTCACTGCAGCCTCTGCCTCCTGGGTTCAAGCAGTTCTCCTGTCTCAGACTCCTGAGTAGCTGGGATTACAGGTGTTTGCCACCACACCTGGCTAATTTTCATATTTTTAGTAGAGATAGGGTTTCACCATGTTGGCCGGGCTAGTCTGGAACTCCTGACCTGAGGTTCTCCGCCTGCCTTGGCCTTCCAAAGTGCTGAGATTACAGGCATGAGCCACCACGCCTGGTCACTGGTACCCTACTTTTTAGGCGGAACACTGCTTGCCTTGTGAGTACCAGTTCACACTGACACGAGGCTCTGCTCGCATCCACAGCTGCGTGGCTTTCCCCCATGATTATTCCATAGCGTGGCTATCTATTCTCCAGCCCGCGGACATTCAGTCTCCAAGTTTCTGCGTTTTCACAGATCATGACAGTGAGCAATCACTGTCGGATTGTGTCTGAGAGCCTCTCCAGGGCGGTACTTTGCTTAATATGACCATCTACTGTAGTGCTTGTTGACCTTGCCCCTGAATAGCCACTGCCAGCCTGGGCAACACGGTGAGACCCCATCTTAAAAAAAAAAAGAAAAATAGCCACATAGGTTTCCAGTGGTCCTAGCCTGGAAGAAACAGTCTGTGCGATTCGCGTGGCCCAAAGTCCTGGACCCGAGCCTGGCAGTGTCATGTGTTGTGCACTTGTAAAGTGTGTTATTTCAGCTCTCCTCTGCGGCTGCATGTGCCTGGGGGCTTCAACCAGGAAGCCCAGCGGGTGGGGAGGAGGCTCCCAGCTCAGGGTTAGCTGTGTGTGTTCTGGAGCCGGATGACCGGGGGCCTCCTGCACTGTGAGCTCCGAGGACTTCGCTTCTGCTGGGTGTCCTCACAGATGCAGCTTCCCCACCAGCCTGGAGATTCCTCCAGAGCCGTGTTTTCAGTTTTGCTGGGCACAGTAAGGCTGTGCTGGCAGAAGGCATCTAGCACCCAGCCTAGTCACCGAGGGCAGCTCAGGCCAGCATGCACGACCCGGCCCCATTCCTCACGCGCTCCCTGTGCAGATTCACCTACTTGCTAACATTTATTTACAGCTCCAGATCATTCCTTCTGCAGTCGTTTGCAGACAGGTACAGAGAAGCAAAAAATCTGTCACCTGGCACGCATGTTCCTAACCGAGGTCAAACAAAGCGACGCTACCTTCTCCCGGCTCTCGTGCTGCGAACCGGCATTGATTTGCGGGCTTTTGATTGGCGCCATGTTTCTCTCATTTTTGTGGATTTTGCGGATTTCTCTCATTTTTGTGGATTCTCAGCTGTGGTCTCACTGCTGAGAATGGCCCCCGCGTCATGCAACAGCATTGTCTCATGTTCCTCAGTGCTGGGAGGCTGGGATGAGCCTCACAGAGAAACCACGTGTGAGAGCAGCTTTGCTCAGGCAGGAGCGTAGTGCTGTGTCCATGAGTTCAATGTGGGTGAGTCACAACAGAGATGAACTAAGGAAGTGCGTAAAGGCCACGCCCAGCGGCTCACGCCTCTCACCCTGCACTTTGAAAGGCCGAGGCAGGAGGATCGCTTGAGCCTGGGAGTTTGAGACCAGCATGGGCAACAAAGTGAAACCCCATGTCTACAAAAATACAAAAAAAAGAACATTAGCTGGGTGTGGCGATGTATGCCTGTAGTCCCAGCTACTCGGGAGACTGAGGCAGCAGGATTGTTTGAGCCTGGGAGGTCAAGGCTGCAGTAAGCTGTGATCACGCCACTGTACTCTAGCCTGGGCAACAGAGCAAGACCCTGTCTCAAAAAAAAAGAAAATAGCCAGGCGTAGTGGCTTACGCCTGTCATCCCAGCATTTTGGGAGGCTAAGGCTGGTGGATCACTTGATGTCAGGAGTTCAAGACCAGCCTGGCCAACATGGTGAAACCCTGTCTCTACTAAAAATATGAAATTAGCCAGGTGTGGTGATGTGCACTTGTAATCCCAATTACGCAGGAGGCTGAGGCTGGAGAATCACTTGAACCTGGGAGGCAGAGGTTGCAGTCAGACAAGATTGAGCCACTTTCCACTGTCCTCCAGGCTGGGTGACAGAATAAGACTCAAAAAAGAAAGAAAGAAAGACCATTCCCTTATGTAGCAAAGGAGACTTTGCAGATGGAATGAAGGATACGGACCTGGGGGTGGGAGATTGTCCTGGCTTATCCTTGAGGGCCCAGTCTCATCAGAAGGCAGAGCGCCGTCTTCTGCTCTGGTCAGAGGTAGCTGCTGAGGGGCCGGCGCCTGCTAGCTCTGACGGTGGAGGAGGGGCCATGAGCCAGTGGATGTGCGTGGCTTCTGGATGCTGGAAAAGGCAGGAAAGCCCTAGAACCCTCAGAAAAGAGCGCAGCTTGCAGCGTCTCGATCTTAGCCCACTGAGATCTCTATCAGGGTCTGATCTAGTGAAGACTTTGTGTTGCTTTAATGTATTGTTGAAGACGGGTGTGTGGCTATAAGTCACTAAGTTTGTGGCAATTTGTTTTGGTGGCAACAAGAAACTCACAGAGGTCTACACTGTCTAAAGTCTTGTCGTCATTATGGTTTTCAGATAGAGGCAGTGGGGAAAAGAGGGGGGCAGGGGGAAGACGGG
>CM052668.1:3173979-3186922 GCA_028533165.1 Leontopithecus rosalia | reverse complement strand
ATGCCATTGCACTCCAGCCTGGGTAACAAGAGCGAAACTCCGTCTCAAAAAAAAAAAAAAAAAAAAAAAAAAAACTTCAGGACACAGCCTGGGAGGAAATGACCCAAGAGCAGAAAGTTGCTTGAGCCTGAGGCTCTGCCCACATCAGGTACCTGGTACACCTTCTAGCCCATACCTGGAGGTCACAGCCCAAAGCACCATGAGTACAACTGCCCCCAACCCCAAGTTTTGCAAATAGCGACCTGCCCAGAGTACCCTGCTGCTCTCATGTCCTGGCATCCTGCCCAGAAACACACCAGCCCCTTTCCCATAGAATTCCCAGCCCTCCTCCAAGGCTCCGCTCTGGAAGCCCCCATGACACAGGACGGGCCTCACCAATGCATCAAAACCCTTTCTGTCCACCGGCCGGGAGGAAATGTCAGATCCCGGGGGCTTGACAGGGTCCCACCGCCTGCCCTGGCCCATGTGCCCTCACATTCAAGCTGCCCCACCAGGCCTCAGCATTCGGTTTTTTAAGATGGAGACAGGGGCGGCGTGCACTTTGTGGGGCTCTGCCTTCCTCTGCAGGGTACAGCAGGCATTCAGTGAGCACAGGACCCCACAGCTCTGACCCCTGTCCCTTTCCCGCCTGTGGGTTGGTGGCTCTCAACTCAGCTGCACCTTGGAAGCTTCTTAGGAATCCCCTCACCACATCCATAGCAGGAGGGCTGGGCTCTGGGCCCAGGAGGGGACCGTGGCACAGATGAGAGGCAGGAAGGAAGCAGGCAGTGGCCCTCGAGAGGCAGGAGAGTGGGGCTGCCCTCCATTTCACTGAAGGCGTTAGGAGGAAGGAGCCTACCTCCCTAGGTGTTTTTGGGGTGTTCCACTCTATTTCTTGGGACAGTTTCAGTTCTTTAGATTGTGGCAAGAAAAGACATGCTCAGAGCCAGTGGCTGCCAGAGAGGGAAACGAGCGGCGATGGAGACGACCCTTCTGGGAAGCCGGGAGGAGAACTGAAGCCGCCGGGTCGAGCAACCACACCTTCCGGGCCCATGCCACTCCAGCCCCAAGACCTGCCCAGGCGGGACCTGGTGTGTGGGCTGGCAGGCGTGGCTCCATCTCGGCCCTTCCCCAGCCCCCCACCTCACATAGGGCAGGAAGACAGGCCCTGCCAGCGAGGACCACATCCTGCTTCTGAGGGGAGGGGCTGGGGACTCACCTGGTGGCCTCTGGTTCCAGCCCCAGCCCTACCTGCCCATCTCACCTGGGAATCCAGGACCCTGCCTTCCTAAGCCCCAGGAGCATTCCCTGAACCCCCATACCCCCCTGCCTCCTTGTACCCCTGACACCCAGGAAGCTGTGCCCCAACTACCCAGGTGTCTCTGCTCAGCTCCAGCCAAGTCCCTCATGGCGACTGATGGTCCCCCATGGGGCAGGCACTGGGCAGGGGAAGTGACCATTTAAGGTCACCTCTCTCCAAGGCTCACGAGCTAGAGGCTGGCACAGATGGACCCAGGGATGAGCGGCCACGAGAGAAACACGGGAAAAACAAAGCACTGGGCCAGTACAATGCCAGCCACTGGCATGGAAACCAGACGTGGGCTCCCGCCGCCAGGGCCCTGCTCACTGCAGCCTCGACACCAGCACTACCAAGGATGGGGGACCGAGAGTCTGCAGCAGAGCCGGGCTCCACGGGGGGATCACCAGAGAGCATCTCCTGGGTCAGGAGTGGGTGTTCCTAACGCTGGTGCCAGGCGAGAGCTGCCCATTGTGGAACGGGCAGCCAGCTCTGATGCCTCCGCATTAGAGACTCTGCCCTCAGGGAGGGAGGACTGAGGCCATGGTCCCAGCGTCCCACCGAGTGCAGCGGACTCAGCAGTGGTAAGGACAGCTCTGCACATCGGTGTCCCCACACCCGCAAGGCTCGCCTCGTGTTCCCACCCTGCATGAGAGGAAACAGGAAAATAACGGGGCCACTCCGTAGCCAGGGTCCCAACGGGGCTCAAGTTTGAAACCATCCCCCACTGACCAAGTCTGCTTTGGGGTGGCAGGAGGGGGGTGACCGCTGCCCACTCTCCCGCATGGCCCCACCTGGACGGGGTCAGAGCACCAGCTGCGACCCCAAGTGACCAGCCTCGGGCCCTATGAGGGCTGCCATCCTGAGAGCCACACCGGCACCTCCTCTCCCCAGTCCTGGTACAAACATAGGCTGAGCCCAAGAGGGAACACTCTCCAAGACTGCCTTTGCCTCAGGTGCTGGCTGGCCTCCTGAAGAGGCTGTGACATTTCCCCTCCTGGAGCAAGGGGACATGGGGCTTCGCTGACCCTGCCAGGTGAGGATCAGGGCTGAGAAGTCACTGTGGGAGAGACCCCAGCTCTGTCAGGCCTGGCAGTGGCCTTGGGAAGGAACCCACTGTTGCCTGCCAGACACTTCCCCAGTGTTTGGCAAGACTGGCTCATGATCTTTTGGGTTTTTGCCCAGAGGTGCCCAGCGGAGGCCTGCCCACTCCATGCTCACGCATCCTACCTGTACCCACCACATGCATTTTCTGCCTGGGCCTGACTCTGTCACCTGTGAGCCAGGAACCTACACAGCGAGCAAGCTGAACACGAAGATGGGGTTCCACCCCAGAGCACAGGACTCCTGTCTCCTGGGGAGAAGGGGGCTATTCCTTTGAAGCCTGGCTTCAAAGGAGGGTTTAGGCCTTTGGCTCTTTCTGGAGGGGAGCCAGGGATGCGACACACAGAAGAACAGAGGATGCCTGGTGGGAAACTGTGAAGAGCTGCGGACTAAGAGCCAGGGCAGGGCCGGGGAGGGCAGGAGAACCCCAGGTTTTACCCTGAGGGGTGTGGGCAGCTGCCCTGCACCCAGAAGGCACAGCTGTGGCAGCCACTTGGCAGGAGCAGAAGGAAAATTCCAAACCCAACTGGCTGCTGCCTATGGACGGCCTTAGGATTCAAACATCTCAGTGGGGAAACCCGATCCGTATGGCATCAAATACACACGCCCGCTCCGGCTCGATGCCCCAGCAGACAATTTGTTCTGATGAATTAACAGATTTTTTTTTCTCCTTTTAAAGAAGAAAGCCAGCGTGGGGGAGGGCGGGGGAGGGCTGCTGCAGCCTGGCCTGCAGGGATGTGCCACATTTGCCTGTGGAGGGGTCAGCCCCGGGGTCCTCAGTTCTCACCACAGTCATGCTGTGGCACTCCAGAACTTCCAGGTTTACAGCAGAGGTCACCTGTCCTCCCTCGGCTGGGGAGTAGATCTCTGGCTGGTGTCCACCTGCCTATTGGCGTTGGTGGTACTGTGGTGCTGCCCACCCTGTGCTACAGAGCCACCTCCTCGTCCCTCCCTGCATCCCTCCTCAGCGACATCTGTGAGAGCACAAACCACAGGGGCCTCCCCCAGTGCCAGGCACAGGGTGGAGAAATGGCAGGTGGACACAGCTGGTCAACCACAGCAAATACCTGGGACAAGGCCTAGTCTTTTGTGTTTTTGTTTGTAAAAGAGACAGGGTCTTATTATGCTGTCCAGGCTGGTCTCAAACTCCTGGCCTCAAGCAATCCTCCTGCCCCAGCCTCCCGAAGTGCTAGGACTGCAGGTGTGACACAGTGTGCCTGGCCAAGGCCGAATCTTTACAGGACTCGGGACAACAACCCCAGGACAGAACATGGGTTGGGAGCTGGAGACCACAGGAGGGATCCAGGCCCAGCCACCCTACAGGACCAAGGACGGGGCAGGCAGGACACATGGAACAAGAGCCACTGTTCACAGTCCCATGTGCCAGTACATGGAGGAGGAGGCTGAGGGGATGTGGAGGAGGCCCTCGCTCAGCCCCTCCACGGTGGGCGCAGTTCCAATGCTGCAGCAGCATTCCAGGTCCGGCTGGCCATGGAACAGGGTGAAGCAGGGTAGGGCTGCAGGAGCAGCACAGTCCTGAGCGGACCCGTGTGCAGAACAGCTGGAGTGTGGGGTCAGGGTGGAGGCTCCGGGCAGGGACGCAAGGACCCCTGGGGCATGGGGAAAGCCCTGGCATGGGGCAAGGGCGGGGGCCAGGGCAAGGGATGTGAGGATATACTGTAACTGTGTCTTTGAGCCCCTTTCCAAATGGAGTGCCCCTGCCTGCTGGCCCAGCACCTGGGAGCCACTGCCCAAACACAGGGACACCTCCGCAGGGCCTTCGCAGCCTCTTTCCCACGGTCAGAAAGTCCAAGATGCGCACAGCCTGGAGGCAGCCTGCTGCCTGGTGGCACAGGAAGCCACTGGCCTTCGTGGCTCCTTTTCCACCCGTGCTCCCAGTCTCCTGCCTCGGTGACACCCGCAGGCGCTGGATGCTTTCTGGAAGGGCAGGGGATGTGGACTTCTGGGAAGGTGGCATGCAGGTGACCAGCCACTGGGGGCTTCCTGTTCTGTCTGTCCTTGCTGGATACCTTCAGTGGCCCCAGTGGCCTGGGGACTCTCCAGACCTGAGGCCCTCATGCACTGACGAGGAAAGCTCACCTAACAGAGGTGAGTGGGCTGCAGGCAGCTCTGAGCTTTCCCGTGAGAGTAAACACACGACATGGACGGGGTTGTGGCCTGGGGGCTCCAGGTCTGGGACTTGGACTGGGTGGTGGATGGGGGTGGGGGTGGCGCTCCAGGTCTGGGAGCCTGCAGGGCATCCCCAGACGAAAAGCAGGAGCCTTCATTCCTAAACATTCACAGGGAGGAGACCAGGAGGGGGAGGGAGAGGTGCAGTGGGAGAAGGCCACAGGAGCACCACAGGTGCCAGGCGACCCTCACAGCCCGGTGGTGAGGAATCAGATGCCAGAAACCCACTCGCCAACCCAAGGGGAGATGGAAGGAGGCTCTGCCCACCAGGGAGAGACCTCACCCCCCAGAGTTCTTGTAAAACCTCGGGGCTGACTGGTCCACTGAGGATCCCTTCGGTGTCCAGGAGTTTGGAAAGCTCTGATCTGCCACTGTCCGTGGAGCCTCCAACCTCTCAGCAGAGATATCCCCTCCTAACCATCAAGTCTGAATGGTTTTTAAAAAGCAGCCTTTGGGAACGGAGTTGCTGAAAACAATGAATGAAGACAAAGTTTCTGAAGTCGTTTTCCCACGGAAACCCCAAACCAGATGCCACCACCATGGCCAGACTGAGCACTGGGGACAGCCACAGACTCTCTGTGGCGGGTCAAGGGCTCCTTTGGGAACTAAGCTCTGGCAGCAAAAGGACAGTGGCTTTGGAAGCCCCAGGCATCCTCTCAGCCAGAAGGACAGTGCCTTGGGCCTGGGGGCTGGCAGCCAAGATACTGGCTCTGGATTGGTACCAGAATGGGTTCTACCTCAGGCCAGGCCGCAGAGGGCTCCCTGAGAGCCCGGGTTCCCCACAGCCCCTGGGCTGTGGGCCAGAGGTGGGACTGGATGCCATGGTCGGGAAGGAGACCTGGGCCCTGGGGGCTGTGGTCGGGCCCTGGACGGCAGTTTATAAATCGCCTCGGGGGGGCGCGTTTCTGCCACCTGTGGTGCTGGCCATTCATGCCACCTCTCAGGCTGCCTGCACCCTGCAATGCCTGGCTCCTGGCTCTCAGAGCTGAAGAAAGGACTCCCAGATTGGCAGAGGGAGGTAAATGCTTTGCTGTGTGTGCAGCAGTGGGCCTATGCCATTTGGTCACAGCCACTGCTCTCCTGCCTGGTACATGACAATGAGGGGGAGAAAAAACCTTAGGCAAGAGAAATCCTCCAGAGGTCACCTGGGGCCCCATCCAAGAGTCTGAGGCTGACACGTCAGGGGAACTGGAAGCAGAGGGAATCAGTCACCAGAAAGAAGTCACCCAGACGGAAGCGCCAATGGCCACAGGAGGGAACTGCTCAGCGGCGGCCACAACAGGGCTGCGGAGAGGGTCGAGGATGCAGCTCTGTCAGCACCCCGAGACAGAAAGGGGCCAGCCAGCCCTGGTCTATGATGGTGAAGGCAGCCTTAGGGTCAGACAACCCCCTCCTGTGCTGACAGCAAAGTCACCAGCAAGGGTCCAGGCCGCACTGCCTTTCTGATGAGGCCTCTGGCTCTGGCTGCTGACTTTAAACCCCAACTCTGCGTGGGGCCTAAGTCCCAGAAGGCCTCTACCCACCTGAACCTGGCCAGTCTGCCCTAGCTGGGGCGATCAGTGTTTCTCCCCAGCCAGCCTCCTCCCTGGCCTCTCGGTCCTCGTCTGCACTGAAAGGCCTTCCCAGGCGTGCCATGGCCTGGCAGCCCAGCCTCTCCCCTGCCGTCCCCCTTGGCTCTGGCCTGATCCCTGGGCCTCCACTTCTGCATTTCTGTTTTGAGGGGCTCAGGAGCGTGGGGGCTCAAGGTCTTTCCCCTCATTCCAAGTCAAGTCGCAGGCCAGTCGCTAGAGCATGTGGCCACCTCTTGCTCTCTGCCATGGCCAGCCCCTGCCCCATACCAAGTTGCCCTCGGGACACCCCCACTGGCCTTCTCATTGCTTCTACACCTGGCCAGTGCCTGGCACTCAGGAGACACCCATGAATGTCACGCTCTTGGTCAGGGCCCCACACCCCAGCCCCTCCCTCGCCTCCTAGATGACGGCGTGGCGCTGAGGTTCAGGACTGAGATGAGGGCCGGGGAATCTGAGCACGAGGCTATGAACGGGAAGTAAGGGGTCGGCGGACTTGGGTGGTCGCCCAGGGCCTTTCCCTGCAGATCCAACCCCAGCTTCGACAAGGCTGGGAAGGCGCCTGGGTCCTGGCTGAGGGAAGGGCCTCCTCCCTGAGATGACTCAGCAGTCCTTGGAAACTCGTGCCTCGGACGCACCCTGCCTGGCCCAGCTCCACATGGGTGTGGGGGAGGCTGTACTAGGGGGCCATGTGGGGCCCAGGTGGCCAGCGCTGCCCACTGGTGGAGCTCCCTCACAGCCCATATGGCAGAAGCCACAGTCCACACGCCCTCCCGACACATGGTGGCAGGGCAGTGAGCTGGGCTCAGCCACCCAAGTTCTCCATCCCAGTTCCTCTCAGAGCAGCCCCATCTCCTGTCTGGTAAAGGCGAGCGCTGGCCTGGGCTCAGCTCAAATGACCAGCAGCCCTGGGGCTTCCATCACCACTGTCAGTCTGCCCAGCACTGAACCCGACCCGCTCCCCTCGGGCACCCACAGGAACCACCTGCCCCTTGATGCGTGGGGGAAGAGGGGTGCCCTCTGCCATGGAAAGCTGACACCTACTGTCTGTGGCGCAAGGCCGACCCCGCAGAGCTCCAAGACAACCCCAAGACAACCCCGAGAGGAGTGGACAGAACCAGCAGGGCCCTCCAGCCACCACCTGGCCCAGCTGCCGCCTCTGGGCAGATGTCTCCACTTGATAAAGAGGACAGCTATGGGCCTAGGAGGGATGCGCCTGGCCAAAGGCCAGACAGCAGGGGTGCCTACGGAGGTCAAGGGATCCCCACTGCTAGGCCCCACTGACCCTAGCTCTGCCTGGAATGCAGTTAGGGCAGGTGGAAGGGGAGAGGCAGAGCCCCAGGGCTGGGTGAGGAATCTGGGAGCAGGCGGGGTGGGAGCTGTTAGCTCACACTGCCTTCCCAGGAGCCGGGAGGACAGGCCTGTGGACCAAGGGGTTCAGCCATGTGGGACACATGCTCCCACCTGTACCCTTGCACAGGGTTTCACCCAAGCATGGAGATGCCAGTGAGTGCTCAAGGCTCCTCTCCTAGGGACAAACCACACCCGGAGCTCTAGCCAGAGCGAAGGAATCGACATGGAAGTCAGCCCTCGTGAGTCATGCATCGTAATTTCTCAGCTTGGGGACCAGGCAGGAGCGCTGTGTGACATACAACTGGTAAAATCAGTTTCCCATGAAACCTTATAAAAGGAAAAAACCAACCCACAAACAAATGAGGTGATAAATCCCCTGAGGCTCTGACTGGCAGGAAAACGCCCCGCCAGCAGCCCCAAGCGCAGGCTGGTGTTCCTAAGGCGGGCAGCGTGGAGGATCCGCGTCCAGCACGTGCACAGGAGCCATAAGGCAGTCTTAAAAATGAATCTTTCATCAACAGCGGGCTGAGGTAATGCACAGCCCTGAAGAAAGAGACTGGAAATGGGGGCCTGGACTCGGCCTCCAGGAAACACGGTGACCTCGGTGGGAGGCTGCAGGTGCACAGGTCTCAGCGAGGGACTGTGAGTTTCCTCCACGCCCCAAAAGCTGAGGCGGCTGGCCCGAAAGCCCAGAGCTCTTCTCCAGGGTCTCTACGACCCTTCCGTTTCTAAAGGACTAATGAGAAGCCTCCTCCCACAGGGAGCCCTCCCAACTGGCCCTCCCTCTATCAGAGGCCCCCTCACCCTCTCCCATCACACCACTGATGCCTCCTCTCCCAAGCCCCTGCCCCTTCAGACCACATCTTATATCCCCACCTGCCCGGGCCCACCCGCCCCGCCTCAGAGCCTTTGCTCTCACTGTTCCTTCTCCCTCACTGCACCTCCCTGGTCTTCCCATACTGGGTCTCAGCCACCAGGTCTCTGTCCATCCAAATGTCCCCAGGGCTGCAAGGCCACCCTGCCCCCACTTCCCTCTTCCTCACACGGCCCCACATTCCTCCTGCTTGTTTGTGGCCCTGCTGCTGTCCTGAGCTCGGGACACAGGAAGCAAGCACTTGCCAATACTTAGCCCCTAGAATGAAGGACCCCCCGCAACCTCTTGAGGGTCCTCACTACATCCCACCCCTTGATGGCGGCTGAGCTCTGGGGGCAGCAACTCCCAGCAGTGACTCGGAAGGTGGCCAGATGACACTCCTCCCACCACCTTCCTTTTTGTGGCTCGTGGGCAGTTCACCTGGGCTGATGCTGCTGGAGGCCGCCAGGCCCATTCCCAGCCAGGATCTGACTCCCTCCCCAGAGAGCTGCAGGGTTGGGAAAACTTGTGAATCACAAAACGTGGGCCAGGCAGGCTGAGCCTGACTTGCATCCTGGGGACCCAGCTCCCACAGTTAGGCAGTTTCTTATCCAGGATGACGCCTGGGGACAGCGGCAGGTCTGAGGTCTAGGCTGACAGGACACTGGAGAGGCAGGCACGGGAGGCCAAACAGAAACCACCTAAATCCCTGCCTGGCTGCTGGCGGGGAGGAGAGCGCTAAGGTTCTCTAGAAAGTGTGGCAGGCGGACAGAGCTGTGAGTGGGCACTAAAGAATGTGCCTTCACCTGTTTCCACTGCCCACCTGGCACCCCTGCACAGGGACACCAGGCTCTGGGTAGCAGGTGATTCATGCCCATGATGGCCCACAGTCACCAGGACTGGTTTTCTGAGATGTGGCTACCGAAAGCACCCAGGCAGGAAGTAATCCCGGGCAGCACGGGACAGGGCAGGGGGAGCTGAGGTGGGGCGGTCAGCTCTGCACAGCCGGCCACATCTGTGCACTGGAGCCCTCTGCGAGTGTTAGATGCCAGCATCTGTCACCTAGCAATGGACAGTCCTGTCCCAGCGCTGGGTCACATGCACTGGCTCTGGCGCATGGGTCCCCTGACTGCTCAGAGGTACCACCTACTCCTTACACAGCGACGTTGGTGGTGGAAACCCAGAGCTGGGAATCTCATAATTGCTGACCACGGCTTTGGCACAGAGGAAGTGGGCTAATGGCCCGAGTCCCTCTACCACCTCCCCTGCAGCAAGGCGACTGCAGCCTCTTCTCTCTGAAGACTCACGTTTGTGTCCCAGGGACAGCGTGCACCTGGGCCCCGGGCCTGGGAGGTTCAGGCAAGTGCAGCCTGCTTCCCAGGGCCCCTTCTGCCCCGCTGTGGCTTATCATCCGTGGAGGAACACCACTCGGGACAGGCTCTCGTCGCAAACCCACCCCAAGTTCCCCGTCCTCAAACACCAGCTTCCTGCCAGCATGGCTGGGCACGGGGACAGGGCTGGCAGAGGCAGCCTGAGTAGCTGTTGAAATAATGAATACTAATGGTTGAAATAACAAATAAATAAGAAGCAGCCCTGCCCTCGGGTGTGGCAGTAACACCGGAGAGCAGAGGTGCGCCCGAGAGGCCACAAGAGGCAGGCGGGCTGACTCGGGGTGAGGGTGCCCAGTGGGCGGCAGCAGGACTGGGTCTGGTTCCAGCTGGGCCGCTCGGGCTCTGACTCTTGAGCAGAAACGCAAACCCCTCTGAGCCTTGGCTTCCTCAACTGTAAAGCAGGTGACGCCAGGTGACGTACCATAAGCCTCAGGCATGGACGTGCTTCAGAAACCACATGCCGCCCCACGACTCTAGGCTACTGTGCGCCAGGCAACTGAGTCACGAGGAATGACGGTGTGGGACTGGCCAGAGGCTTCACCTCCACCCTGCAACGCAGCTTCTGTGCCCAGTTTTTCTGGAGTAAGAGGCTTCATGCAGGCCCTTCTTTAAGGAGAAAAGGAACACGCCTTCTCTGAGTCACACCCACCCCCAAGGGACCTGGAGAGGCACTCACAGGGCAGCACACACCAGGAAAAATTGTGTCAACAGCTGGCTGAACTGCAGGAACTTTCGTGCTGTGCCCAGAGCGCCCCACATCAGCTGCAGCCACGTCCTGGTTCGGAAGGGCTCACGGCACCGGATGTACTTGTCGGTGGCCGCGACACACAATTCCGAGGTTCTACTGGGGGTCAGGGGTGGGAGAAAAGATGCAAAGGACCGCTGGGCTTGGTGGCTCATGCCTATAATCCCAGCACTTCAGGACGCCGAGGCAGGCAAATCACCTGAGATTGGGGGTCCAAGACCAGCCTGGCCAACATGGTGAAACCCCGTTTCTACTAATGATACAAAATCAGCCGGGCTTGGTGGCGGGCGTCTGTAGTCCCAGCTCCTCAGGAGGCTGAGGCAGGAGAATTGCTTGAACCCAGGAAGTAGAGGTTGCAGTGAGCCAAGATCGTACCATTGTACTCCAGCCTGGGAGACAAGAGCAAAAACTTCGTCTCAAAAAATAAAAAATTAAAAGGAGAAAAGAAAAAAGCAAAGAACCAAGAGAGAAATGACTCAACTTAAGGCTGGCAGAAAATTTCCCCGTCCCTGACTCACAGCTACTGCTGTCACAGCCCAGGCAGCTACCACAGCCTCTGCACCCGCTCCTGTTTCCCAGTCAGCCTGCATTCCTGTCTTCCTACCAGCCGGGAGCACGGCCTCGCTGCCCATCCTGACCCCCGCACCTGACTTCCTGCCTAGCCTGTGGTGAATGTGACTCCTTCCCTGAGGATGCCCTGCCCTCCCTCCACCTCTGCACACCCACGCTCTCCCCTGCCTTCAAGAACGTGCCCCTGTGGCCGTGACTGTGACCCCTCACTGGCAGAACGGCTGCTGCTGCGATGTCAACACAAAGCGGGCTGCAGCGCTGCCTGTGCTTACTCGTATTTTGTGGGGAAGCAGCCCTGCCTCCCGGGCCCGTTGCCCTTATTCCAGGTCTTGCTTTTCTGCTGTCATCGCCCCAGAGGACAAGGGACTGGTGCTGCCACTTCCTGAGCTACAAGCAGTAAGAATACTCAAATCTGCCCCACCCTGCCATCATCGTCTGGTAGCCAGGCTCCTCCCAGCACCCATGGCGGCTTCCACTCCCCTGGAAGGACTGGTCCCAAGGATGGTACCTGGGCTCAGGATGGAGGGGAAGGATAGGGCAGGGCAGACCCACGCTGCTGGGGCCCTCCCTCCAACACCCGCCTAGGGGATGCCAGGGCAGGGCTCTCTCCCTGCACTGGAAATGCTCGCTCCTTTCCACGCTTCTTCCTACATCCAAATTCTACCCATCCCTCAAAGCCCTGGTCTGGGGCCATCACTGACGTCCCAGTCAAGTTCAATGAGTATGTATCTGTGCCAGGTACAGTGGAAAAAGAGAGACGCATAACGCAGGCTCACACACACACACACAGGAACAGAGCCCTAAAATAGGAGGCCTGCAGGGAGTGAGCCAGGGCGAGCAACAAAGGAGGTGGCCATGGACGGGGGCTTTGAAGGATGGGTGGGATCTGGGCATATGCAGGAGAGATAGGCACGGCATGAGAAAAGGCAGGAAGGGAGACACAGGGCCTGCAGCAGGGAGGCTGGCCTGGAAACAGAAGCCCAGGGCAAGGTTCAGAAGTGCCCGTTTTGAAGATGTGGGAAGGCGTCATGGGCAGGCATCTGGTGTGGGCTCCAGGCTCCTGGATCAGAAAAAACACGCTGCCAAACTCAGGAACTGTCAATGGTCCGTAGGGCAGCCGGCGGTTTTGAACACGATCTGCGCGGTGTTTCCGGGGTGCGTGGCACCCTCAGGCTTAGAAGAACAATAGTATGTTCTGTGAAAACCTGAACGAGTGACCAGTTTTCAAAGTCCAAGTTATATAATGGCAATCACATTTTCTTTTCTTTTCTTTTTTTTGAGACAGAGTGTCACTCTGTTGCCAGGCTGGAGTACAGTGGCTCAATCTCGGCTCACCACAACCTCCACCTCCCGGGTTCAAGCAATTCTCCTGCCTCAGCCTCCCAGTAGCTGGGATTACAGGTGAGCACCACCATGCCTGGCCAATTTTTGGTGTTTTTAGTAGAGACGGGGTTTCACCACGTTGGCCAGGATGGTCTCGATCTCTTGACTTTGTGATCCGCCTGCCTCAGCCTCCCTGTACTGGGATTACAGGCGTGAGCCACCGCACCCGGCCGGGGACCAAATTTTCTGTTAGTCCACTAGCTTTTAAGTCACCAAGGTGGGAATCCAGAGACCAGGGTACAACTGCTGTGGAGTTGAAGATTAGTTCTACGGAGCGTCACAACCAAGGAAGGCTGGATGGAACCCCAGCTCTTTGCGGGGCACCTGAAGCCAACCTGGCAAAGTGTATCGGTACAATTTTCTTGTTGATTTCAGGGATAAGAGCTAACACAGGACAAAACAACTCTGTCTCCCCCCTGCCCCCATCTCCCCCTGCCCCTCTGTCTCCCCCCTGCCCCCCCATCTTCCCCCTGCCCCTGTCTCCCCCTGCCCCCCGTCTCCCCCTGCCCC